>RXPK01002338.1:0-64164 GCA_004143645.1 Protaetia brevitarsis | reverse complement strand
TTTGCAATATTCCTAACGAGCATGACTAGGGAACATACACAGCGAGTATAAATCAGCTCTAGAATTATAACATTTTTTTATAAACAATTGAACTTGATATTCCACCGAAATAGGGACGCCGACGTAAAAAAACTCTATTGCTAAGGTGATGTCAAGAAAATTTTCATTTTTTTTGCATATTCCTAACGAGCATGAAACTAGGAACATACACAGCGAGTATAAAATTGCTCCTAGAATTATAACATTTTTTTTATAAACAATTGAACTTGATATTCCACGCGAAACAGGGACGCCGACGTAAAAAACGTCTATTGCTACGGTGATGGTCAAAAAAATTTTCATTTTTTTTGCATATTCCTAACGAGCATGAACTAGGGACATACACAGCGAGTTAAATCTGCTCCTAGAATTATAACATTTTTTTATAAACAATTGAACTTGATATTCCACGCGAAATAGGGACGCCGACGTAAAAAACGTCTATTGCTAAGTGATGGTCAAAAAATTTTCATGTTTTTTTGCATATTCCAACGAGCATGATCTAGGACATACACAGCGAGTATAAATCTGCTCCTAGAATTATACATTTTTTTATAAACAATTGAACTTGATATTCCACGCGAAATAGGGACGCCGGCGTAAAAAACGCCTGATTGCTAAGGTGATGGTCAAGAAATTTCATTTTCTTTTGCATATTCCTAACGAGCTGAACTAGGAACATACACAGCGAGTATAAATTGCTCCTAGAATTATAACTTTTTTTATAAACAATTGAACTTGATATTCCACGCGAAATAGGGACGCCGACGTAAAAAACGTCTATTGCTAAGTGTGATGGTCAAGAAATTATTCATTTTTTTTTGCATATTCCTAACGAGCATGAACTAAGGAACATACACAGCGAGTATAAACTGCTCTCTAGAATTATAACTTTTTTTATAAACAATTGAACTTGATATTCCACGCGAAATAGGGACGCCGACGGTAAAAAACGTCTATTGCTAAGGTGATGGTCAAGAAAATTTTCATTTTTTTTTGCATATTCCTAACGAGCATGAACTAGGGACATACACAGCGAGTATAAAATCTGCTCCTAGAATTATAACATTTTTTTATAAACAATTGAACTTGATATTCCACGCGAAATAGGGACGCCGACGTAAAAAAACGTCTTGCATTGTGTGGTCAAAAAATTTTCATTTTTTTTGCATATTCCTAACGAGCATGAACTAGGGAACATACACAGCGAGATAAATCTGCTCCTAGAATTATAACATTTTTTTATAAACAATTGAACTTGATATTCCACGCGAAATAGGGACGCGACGTAAAAACGTCATTGCTAAGGTGATGGTCAAGAATTTTTCCTTTTTTTTGCATATTCCTAACGAGCATGAACTAGGGAACATACACAGCGAGTATAAATCTGCTCCTAAATTATAACATTTTTTTATAAACATTGAACTTGATATTCCACGCGAAACAGGGACGCCGACGTAAAAACGTCTATTTGCTACGGTGATGGTCAAGAAATTTTTCATTTTTTTTTCATATTCCTAACGAGCATGAATAGGGAACATACAAGCGAGTTAAATCTGCTCCTAGAATTATAACATTTTTTTATAAACAATTGAACTGATATTCCACGCGAAACAGGGACGCCGACGTAAAAAACGTCTATGCTAAGGTGATGGTCAAGAAAATTTTCATTTTTTTTTTGCATATTCCTAACGAGCATGAACTAGGGAACATACACAGCGAGTATAAATCAGCTTCTAGATTATAACATTTTTTTATAAACAATTGAACTTGATATTCCACGCGAATATGGACGGCCGACGTAAAAAAACGTCTATTGCTAAGGTGATGGTCAAGAAAATTTTCATTTTTTTTTGCATATTCCTAACGAGCATGAACTAGGGAACATACACAGCGAGTATAAATCTGCTCTAGAATTATACAATTTTTTTATAACAATTGAACTTGTATTCCACGCGAAATAGGACGCCGACGTAAAAAACGTCTATTGCTAAGGTGATGGTCAAAGAAATTTTTCATTTTTTTTGCATATTCCTAACGAGCATGAACTAGGGAACATACACAGCGAGTATAAATCTGCTCCTAGAATTATAACATTTTTTTATAAACAATTGAACTTGATATTCCACGCGAAATAGGACGCCGACGTAAAAAAGTCTATTGCTAAGGTGATGGTCAAGAAATTTTTCATTTTTTTTGCATATTTCCTAACGACATGAAACTAGGGAACATACACAGCGTAGTATAAATCTGCTCCTAGAATTATAACATTTTTTATAAACAATTGAACTTGATATTCCACGCGAAACAGGGACGCCGACGTAAAAAACGTCTATTGCTACGTGATGGTCAGAAAATTTCATTTTTTTTTGCATATTCCTAACGGGCATGAATTAGGAACATACACAGCGAGTATAAAATCTGCTCCTAGAATTATAACATTTTTTTATAAACAATGAACTTGATATTCCACGCGAAATAGGGACGCCGACGTAAAAAACGTCTAATTGCTAAGTGATGGTCAAGAAAATTTCATTTTTTTTTGGCATATTCTAACGAGCATGAACTAGGGAACATTACACAGCGAGTATAAATCTGCTCCTAGAATTTAACATTTTTTTTATAAACAATTGACTTGATATTCCACGCGAAACAGGACGCCGACGTAAAAAACGTCTATGCTACGGTGATGGTCAAAAAATTTTATTTTTTTTGCATATTCCTAACGGAGCATGAACTAGGAACATACACAGCGAGTATAAATCTGCTCCTAGAATTATAACATTTTTATAAACAATTGAACTTGATATTCCACGCGAAATAGGGACGCCGGGAAAAAACGTTCTATTGCTAAGGTGATGGTCAGAAAATTATCATTTTTTTTTGATTTCCTAACGAGCATGAACTAGGAACATACACAGCGAGTATAAATCTGCTCCTAGAATATATAACATTTTTTATAAACATTGAACTTGATATTCCACGCGAAATAGGGACGCCGGCGTAAAAAACGATCTATTGCTAAGGTGATGGTCAGAAAATTATCATTTTTTTTGCATATTCCTAACGAGCATGAACAGGAACATACACAGCGAGTATAAATTCTGCTCCTAGAATTATTAACATTTTTTTATAAACAATTGAAACTTGATATTCCACGCGAAATAGGACGCCGACGTAAAAAACGTCTATTGCTAAGGTGATGGTCAAGAAAATTTTTCTTTTTCTTTGCATATTCCTAACGAGCATGAACTAGGGAACATACACACGAGTATAAATCTGCTTCTAGAATTATAACATTTTTTTATAAACAATTGAACTTGATATTCCACGCGAAAACAGGGACGCCGACTGAAAAAAACGTCTATTGCTACGGTGATGGTCAAGAAATTTTCATTTTTTTTGCATATTCCTAACGAGCTGAACTAGGGAACATACACAGCGAGTATAAATCTGCTCCTAGAATTATAAACATTTTTTATAAACAATTGAACTTGATATTCCACGCGAAATAGGACGTGCCGGCGTAAAAAACGTCTATTGCTAGGGGATGGTCAAGAAATTTTCATTTTTTTTTGCATATTCCTAACGAGCATGAACTACATCTGAGAGAAATGAAATGGTTATTTCAACATTTTTCGTAGTGTCACGAATTTGAGCATTGATTTAACAATGTTGCATTTAGTGAATCATATGCACTTATTTGAAACAAAATATTTTATATTGTTTGCACATTTAGAGTTAATTTAACAAGATTATAGTGTTCAGGCGTGAACCAATATTTTATCTTGTTGTTTAATCCCACAAATTGTCGATTTGACATTTGAAAAAGGTGTTCTTTTAAATCATTACTATCGGTGTTAACTCAATGAAAATGTAATATTTAAACTATTACATATAGGTGATCGCACATGCGTATAGTCAGTCAGTATCCAACCTCCGTAGCAATAAGACCTATGTTTGTGAGTTTCTGTAACGTTAATATTGAATAATAAAGATAATCAAAACCCATCGCGGAATATATATATAACATGGCGCAGTCAAAATAAAAAACAAACAAAATACAAAAAAAAAATCGGTGAAAGGAAGAAAAAGTGCAACAAATTATAAAAAAAAGTGTCAGAAAGGAACAAAACAAAATGGAGAATATATCTTAACCCGAGAAGATGAAAATGGAGGGCGACCTAGCAAAAAATTGGAGGCAATTCAAAGAAGATTGGGAATTATATTCTACCGCGAGTGATTGCAGTGGGAAAACAGCCGAAATATAAGCAGCGACGCTGTTACACTGTATTGGAAAGGAAGTTCGAGAAATTTTAAATAATATTGAAATTACGCTGGAAAACACAGCTATCGACAGCCGGATGCAGGAGCAAGACAGAAGACACGTTTCACCCAAGGGCCGCACAAGGATGGAAGATCATTGGAAAGAGGTGTCCGGCAAATTCAAATAAGATCGTTTGTAACGGATTCGAACAATTCTAGAACAGGTCGGTGTATACGTTGTAATTTTACGCATGCGCAAAACAGTGTCAGCTTATGTAAAATATGTGATAATATAATCCTAAAAAATCATTTTGCCTCTAATTGTTTAAGTAAATCGATTAATATGACTAAAAACCAATTCCGTTGAAAATAATGATTATTTGGTGGGTAATATTACGAAATCAGTAAATGCTGATAACGAATTTTGGTTAAATGTTGTTATTAATGATTTATTATGAAACGTTAAATTGTGCTTTCCTTTCAAATGTATGAATAAAACCTTTGTAATTTTTTAGTTATGTTATTAAGCTAATATAAGTTTAGTATATAATGCCGTAAATGTTTTTCTTCTATTACCTGCTATAGTCTTCCTAATTAGGCCATATATAGCTATGCGTTGCTATCAATGGACTAATCGCTGAATGTGCGGGCGGATTTTAATTCATCGATAGATCCATCGATTACAGTATATCTCTGTTTAATACATTAATGATACAGTAATCGATGGATCCATCGATGAAACTCGCCCGATCAGTAACGTGATTTTAAGCATAATCGAAAATGGTTCCACTAACAAGAAAATCTTTTTGGTATAACCACCTAAAGGTGTTGAATTACATGCAAATAATCATTCGATGAATACTACAGGTAAGTTAAATGAAACAATATAAGTTTTGAATCAACATTTTATAGTGCTAAACCAATATTATAAAATTATAGAGACAATTATTACTTCGTGTGTCTACAACAAGTAACTGTGTTGGGATAATGTTGTTGTATTATTCAATTAGCAGGTAGAAATTGTTAATGGAAAATTAAGTACATGTTCAAAGAATCACGCGTAGTCTGTTTCTTATAACATTTATTATTATTCAGTTAACTAACGCAATTTAACATTTTTTTACGTATTGCATTAACACTAGCATATCATTGCTCATATTGAAAAAGAAAAAAGTGTTCAATACACCATTTTATTAGTTAATACAACACTTTTTTTCTCTCGGTGTAGGGAACATACACAGCGAGTATAAATTGCTCCCTAGAATTATAAATTATTTTTTATAAACAATTGACTTGATATTCCCGCGAAATAGGGACGCCGGCGTAAAAAACGTCTATTGCTAAGGTGATGGTCAAGAAAATTTTCATTTTTTTTGCATATTCCTAACGAGCATGAACTAGGGAACATACACAGCGAGTATAAATCTGCTCCTAGAATTATAACATTTTTTTATAAACAATTGAACTTGATATTCCACGCGAAACAGGGACGCCGACGTAAAAAACGTCTATTGCTAAGGTGATGGTCAAGAAAATTTTCATTTTTTTTTGCATATTCCTAACGAGCATGAACTAGGGAACATACACAGCGAGTATAAATCTGCTCCCACTTTTGTAAGACTATGTAGTTTGAATTTTATATGGAGAAAAATTGTATTTTTCCAGTTACAGATTCTTAAATAATCACAAGGACAACAGTGATATGTGGCTAGATAATTTTGTTGTAGACCTTTCGCTAAAAATATTTTGTCATGAGACTGAATTTGAATCTGTATGGCACATGAATTTTTAAGTGGTACCTGTTTAACACAAACAAAATAATTTGGGAAGTCGAAACTGTTGATTTCAAAAATACAAAATATGCACTGGATACTGTTAATCGAAGATGTATGATAGAATGGAAGTGCATATTTTTTTGATCCCAATATGAGAATTAAAAATATTCAACGAGAAATAACATATTTAGAAATATTGAAGACATTGTTATATAATTGTTATATAAAAGCAATCTGTGTAGTAAAGTCTTTAAAAAGATAGGTCTTCACTACAAAAAAAAATTCCCATAAAACGAGATTGCTACAATTGTAGTGTGGTTATAAACTATAATAAAAAGCAATACGTTTGACTTTAATTTAGATCCTAGCAAGTAGAGAAATTATTTGAAACAATCCGAAAATTTTGAGCGGCATTATATCTATTGTTGTTACATAAACTGTAATAAATGCAACAGAAATTATCATTCTACTTGCATAAGTTGCATGCTGTATGCCGCACAGTATACTTTCGAAACGTGTCTAATATTATCAAAAAAATGCAAAGGGAATAGATTTATTTTTATAAATAATTGAACTTGACGACGCGATACGTGAACAACATTCTACTGCTATGCTGATGGTCACGGAAATTTGAGCTTCTGTTGCAAATTTTTACGGAGCACGATGCGGGGAAAATATCAGGAGAGCATAAATCTGAAGACGTACGTCGGTGTAGAAACTCTCTATTAGGGGTTGTTTAGATTATAACTAGAGTGGTCGGATGTGTCTGCTTACACGGGCCGCACCCTCCTCGCACTATGCAGAATGTTTAGCCATAATTTATCTTCAAGGCCGTAAAAACACTCCCTCCGATTCGTGTGTCTAGTATCAGTACTAGTAGAGTCTTGATGCGAGATTTTACAATTCTCTGTTCTAGTTATAACCTTCCTTGAAATGTTGAATTTTAAAACAAATTTATTCTATTTCCTTTTTTTTAGATAATATTCTTTGTTAGGCAAGTTTCGCAAGTATATTGTTCGGAATGCACAGAATTTATGCAAATAGAATGATAATTTCTGTTGCATTGATTACAGTTTATATCACCACCGACATCACCACAATAGATACAATTCCGTTCAAAATTTTCCGAATGTTTTAGGACAGTTTGTTTCAAATAATTTCTGTACTTGCTGGGGGTCGAAATCAAAGTCAAACGTATTGCTTTGTATTATAGTTTCCGCGTAATAAATTACAAAAACACCACAATTGTAGGAATCTCGTTGTGTGGGAAAGTCTTTGTAATGAAGGTTCATCTTTTTAGGAACTTTATTATACAAATTGCTTCTATATAACAATGTCTTCAATCTTTCTAAATATGTTGCTCCACGTTGATTATTTTTAATTCTCATATTAGGATCAAAAAAATATGCACTTCCATTCATTACATCTGCAATCAACAGCATCCAGTGCATATTTTGTATTATTGGAATCAACAGTTTCGTCTTCCTAAATTGTTTTGTTTGTGTTAAACAGGTATCACTTAAAAACTCATGTGCCATTACAGGTTCAAAGTCAGTTTCATGACAAAATATTTTTAGGCAGAAATCGATAAGAAAATTATCCAACCACATATCACGAGTGTCCTTATGAATGTTTAGAAAACTGTAGCTGGAAAAATACAGTTTTTCGCCATGAAAAATTGAAACTACATGGTCTCGTGAAAGTTGTGTTGGATAGGTAATGTTGTCAAGGTCGTATTTATATGCAGTATTGCGCACAGGCTCGGTTTGCGCACACTCCAGAGACTTAGCCCGAGGACTTTTGTATTTTTTTCAATGTTTGGCACTTAAAATACGTATGGACACATTTCTGTTTCTTGGACCATTTCTCTTCTTCAATTTCGATATTGGCTTTTCTCTTAACTGCACATCGTGTACGTTTAATAGAATACTTATGCTCTCTATGCTCGTTTAGTATATATTTTCTAGTCTCTCGTATAAATCTAGAACATTTTCTGTGGAGTTTCTGTGACAAAATATTATTTTTAAGAATTCCAAACCATCCCTCTACAAGAGCATTGCTTCGTCTTTCAGTTTCATGCATAGCAGTCCAAAGAGGTAGATAAGGTATATAATGAACTAAAAAATGAGAGGAAAAGGCTGGTGCATAGTATATATTAGGTTTGAAATTGTCATTGGCATTTATGTTTAATACAGTCTCTAATACGCTTCGGAAGTATATATAAAATTTATTATTATCAATTATTAGCTTTCTCTGAGAAGATATATGACAGTTATCATCAGTAGCTTCATGTTCTAACCCAACATGAGTTTTTGAATTTTTGCATGTTGATTGGCTAATTAGATTATTCCAGCTTTCGATAAAACATGTGCTTTCAAATTTGCTAGTTGTAATTATAAATATATTCCTGATATATTCGGTTATTTCACTAAAATCTTGCATATTAAATAGACACATTATAATTTCTTTTAATGTTCTTTGAACAGTTTTATCTTTAAAATATTTATTTACATCACGACATATTAGTTTTACTAAATGAGCGCAACACAACTTCAAAGTTATTAAACGTTGCGTTGATATAGTATTGTCGTTCAATGTATCATACATTGTATTAATGTAATCTGTGAGGCGCATGTAATTCCATGACTCGCAAACTGCATTTAAGAGAGCCATACTAAAATCTGTCGTTACGGTAGTAAATGTAGGCCATAATAGTTGGTTTTTTATACAAAAATATTTGAAATGGTTTAGCCATGATAAAATCGTTGCTGTGTCGTGAGTAGAGGAGACCATTTCTAAGACAGGCACAATTCGACTTTTACTTGTTTCCACAACACCAGCATAATACAATATCCTTTTGGATTCGTGACCGACTGGTTTCCGCACTACCGACCCTGTCGCGTCTAAGTGGAGATGTGGCTTAATATTTGTAGGTTTGGTGAAAAATTTTATAAAATCTAGTTGCTCCTGACTAAAAATGATAACGTTTAAGGGACTACGTACATGATAAATGTAATGTTGATTTTCTTTTTGCATTAATATCATATCATATATATCATCGTAGTGACGATCATTAATGGCGGATCTCTGAGATTTTATTTTTCTGTACACAACATCGGATTTTACCTTATGTAAATTTTTATCTAAATGAAAATTTCTTGATATGGTTTTCACATCCTCTAAACGCACATTCAATGCAGTATTGTTCATTAGCCTCTTTGATAGCATAATACGTTCAACCCCTTTAACATGTCTAGTTAATTGCTCTCCATGACTGTAGTGCAGTGAAGAACTGTATACTTCGACTTTAAACGTGTCCTCTCCTTCACATTTCAATATAAAAGCTTTGCAAGACGGATGAGCACAGTAGGCATACAATTTAATACCATTCTTTAATATATTTTTAGATTTAATGGTTAAGAGACACGTATTGTTTACAGACAATATTTTTTCTTTAAAAACAAAATTATAAAACCCAGATTTTAGATCTTTGTAGCTGGTGGTAGAAATAGATATCATCTCCGATCTTGATATTTCGAAACTACCTTCAAATACATTACAGAAAAATGTTAATTTTTCATTTCTTATAGATTTTGGAAACACATTTTGGGATGCTTGTGGAAGAATAATTTTGTTCCTTCCAGGTTTATCATATATAGTTTGCATATGTGCGTCCACACTTGCGCTATCTGCATCAGAAACGTCTAAGGTGCTCTCTATGACAGGACGATCAACGTGAATTTCATGTTCTTGATAATTAGTGTCGTAAGTAGGAGAAGAATTTACATAAGGCGGAACCTCTAAATTTGTTTCTTTAACTAATTTAACAGATTGAGTATCAGCAGAACTTTCCCTTCTAGCGCATATAATCTTTTGTCTGATCTTATTTGTATTATGCCTAATAATATTTACTATTTTTTGCCGATTGGTGCGGCTATCATTTCCAAAAATTGCTCTGGCTGTATCATAAACAAGCTGATGCTGACTATTAAGTCGCCTGATTTGTATAATAGACAGAGAACTATTACTAAGTAATTTAACAATCTCCTGATAATTAATCATTCTGAATGGTATGTTAAATTCTATATCGTATATAGAGATGCCAAAAACGGATTAAAAATTAAACATAAAACTAACTGAAAAAGCGAAAACACTAGATAATACAAAAGTACAAAAGAAACTATCACCAAATCTATGAAATATAAGTACACAGAGATATAGCTATCGAACGTACTACACACCTAGTCATAATTATCCACTAAATAATGTCTAATTAACGCAAAACGGAACAGAAAAGTCGAAATACCGCGCATAACAGCGCTAGAACTAAGTAAACCAATGTAAACTTATTACTAAAATATATACAAATATACAGAAACTAAAACTAGCCAAAAAAGAAAAAGAATTTCCACCTAAGGAGTAACCATCAGATGCCGAAAAAAGAATCCGTAATACCTAAATTATCACAACTAAAACTAAACAGTAAAGTTAAATAACGCGCCTGTTCACTCCTGGAGAGATTTTAGCAGACACGTAATTTATATCATACTAAAATATGAGACACATAAAAACAATTTAAATTAAGATGCTTATATACATGTAGATACGAACAGAACGTTTCTTTCAGCTTGAATAATGGTTATTAAATGTATAATGCATAATATAATATAATTTCAAAAACAAGGAAAAACTTAGAAGGAAATATTTTAGCACAACTCTCAGAACTTTCGATAAAAGAATCTGACAACACAAGCAGTACACATCGAGGTACATAGGACTATGTATGTAGATACCTAGTTGTTAATTTCTACACAAATTGTCCTAAAGCAGAAAGGCTGTTTACCATGAATGAACTCAATGCATTAATAGTACACACACATATATAACATGTGTATAACAATACAACGATGGGTATTCATACTTCCTAGTGCAATTTGATTTTGATTTTTTATATCTAGAGTAAGCCCTATCGATATGTTTCACTGTGTAAGCAGCTAATCTAACATAGGCGACTAAAAACCTTACTGAAGCGAGCACACGAACTGCTGATACGTAAAAACAAAATCAACTGGGACGCGAGTTACTAAGCGCGTATACAACTTGAGTTTATGGGGGGGAGGTGAATTTTATTTTAACAAAAAAAAAGTTGCCTCTTTTTCTTTAGATATAATTTGAATAGTGTCCTCTTTGGAGAAGCGACTACATAAAAAAAAGAAAGTTGACGATTTGCCCTTAAATGTAAGATTTCAACTTACAACTATATTTCGCTGGCTAATTTACGATATACAATTTGCAAAAAAAAAATGTTCCCTACTTCATACTTGTTAGGAATATGCAAAAAAAAATGAAAATTTTCTTGACCATCACCGTAGCAATAGACGTTTTTTACGTCGGCGTCCCTGTTTCGCGTGGAATATCAAGTTCAATTGTTTATAAAAAATGTTATAATTCTAGGAGCAGATTTATACTCGCTGTGTATGTTCCTAGTTCATGCTCGTTAGGAATATGCAAAAAAAAAAAATTTTCTTGACCATCACCTTAGCAATAGACGTTTTTTACGTCGGTGTCCCTGTTTCGCGTGGAATATCAAGTTCAATTGTTTATAAAAAATGTTATAATTCTAGGAGCAGATTTATACTCGCTGTGTATGTTCCCTAGTTCATGCTCGTTAGGAATATGCAAAAAAAATGAAAATTTTCTTGACCATCACCGTAGCAATAGACGTTTTTTACGTCGGTGTCCCTGTTTCGCGTGGAATATCAAGTTCAATTGTTTATAAAAAAATGTTATAATTCTAGGAGCAGATTTATACTCGCTGTGTATGTTCCCTAGTTCATGCTCGTTAGGAATATGCAAAAAAAATGAAAATTTTCTTGACCATCACCTTAGCAATAGACGTTTTTTACGTCGGCGTCCCTATTTCGCGTGGAATATCAAGTTCAATTGTTTATAAAAAAATGTTATAATTCTAGGAGCAGATTTATACTCGCTGTGTATGTTCCCTAGTTCATGCTCGTTAGGAATATGCAAAAAAAATGAAAATTTCCGTGACCATCACCGTTAGCAATAGACGTTTTTTACGTCGGCGTCCTGTTTCGCGTGGAATATCAAGTTCATTTGTTTATAAAAAATGTTATAATTCTAGGAGCAGATTTATACTCGCTGTGTATGTTCCTAGTTCATGCTCGTTAGGAAATGCAAAAAAAATGAAAATTTTCTTGACCATCACTTAGCAATAGACGTTTTTTACGTCGGTGTCCCTGTTTCGCGTGGAATATCAAGTTCAATTGTTTATAAAAAAATGTTATAATTCTAGTAGCAGATTTATACTCGCTGTGTATGTTCCCTAGTTCATGCTCGTTAGGAATATGCAAAAAAAAATGAAAATTTTCTTGACCATCACCGTAGCAATAGACGTTTTTTACGTCGGTGTCCCTGTTTCGCGTGGAATATCAAGTTCAATTGTTTATAAAAAAATGTTATAATTCTAGGAGCAGATTTATACTCGCTGTGTATGTTCCCTAGTTCATGCTCGTTAGGAATATGCAAAAAAAAATGAAAATTTTCTTGACCATCACCTTAGCAATAGACGTTTTTTACGTCGGCGTCCCTATTTCGCGTGGAATATCAAGTTCAATTGTTTATAAAAAAATGTTATAATTCTAGGAGCAGATTTATACTCGCTGTGTATGTTCCCTAGTTCATGCTCGTTAGGAATATGCAAAAAAACATGAAAATTTTCGTGACCATCACCGTAGCAATAGACGTTTTTTACGTCGGTGTCCCTGTTTCGCGTGGAATATCAAGTTCAATTTGTTTATAAAAAATGTTACAATTGTAGGAGCAGATTTATACTCGCTGTGTATGTTCCCTAGTTCATGCTCGTTAGGAATATGCAAAAAAAATGAAAATTTTCTTGACCATCACCTTAGCAATAGACGTTTTTTACGTCGGCGTCCCTATTTCGCGTGGAATATCAAGTTCAATTGTTTATAAAAAAATGTTATAATTCTAGGAGCAGATTTATACTCGCTGTGTATGTTCCCTAGTTCATGCTCGTTAGGAATATGCAAAAAAAAATGAAAATTTTCTTGACCATCACCGTAGCAATAGACGTTTTTTACGTCGGTGTCCCTGTTTCGCGTGGAATATCAAGTTCATTTGTTTATACAAAAATGTTACAATTGTAGGAGCAGATTTATACTCGCTGTGTATGTTCCCTAGTTCATGCTCGTTAGGAATATGCAAAATGAAATGAAAATTTTCTTGACCATCACCTTAGCAATAGACGTTTTTTACGTCGGCGTCCTGTTTCGCGTGGAATATCAAGTTCAATTGTTTATAAAAAATGTTATAATTCTAGGAGCAGATTTATACTCGCTGTGTATGTTCCCTAGTTCATGCTCGTTAGGAATATGCAAAAAAAAATGAAAATTTTCTTGACCATCACCTTAGCAATAGACGTTTTTACGTCGGCGTCCCTATTTCGCGTGGAATATCAAGTTCAATTGTTTATAAAAAATGTTATAATTCTAGGAGCAGATTTATACTCGCTGTGTATGTTCCCTAGTTCATGCTCGTTAGGAATATGCAAAAAAAAATGAAAATTTTCTTGACCATCACCTTAGCAATAGACGTTTTTTACGTCGGCGTCCCTATTTCGCGTGGAATATCAAGTTCAATTGTTTATAAAAAAATGTTATAATTCTAGGAGCAGATTTATACTCGCTGTGTATGTTCCCTAGTTCATGCTCGTTAGGAATATGCAAAAAAAATGAAAATTTTCTTGACCATCACCTTAGCAATAGACGTTTTTTACGTCGGTGTCCCTGTTTCGCGTGGAATATCAAGTTCAATTGTTTATAAAAAAATGTTTACAATGTAGGAGCAGATTTATACTCGCTGTGTATGTTCCCTAGTTCATGCTCGTTAGGAATATGCAAAAAAAAATGAAAATTTTCTTGACCATCACCGTAGCAATAGACGTTTTTTACGTCGGTGTCCCTGTTTCGCGTGGAATATCAAGTTCAATTGTTTATAAAAAAATGTTTACAATTGTAGGAGCAGATTTATACTCGCTGTGTATGTTCCCTAGTTCATGCTCGTTAGGAATATGCAAAAAAAAATGAAAATGTTCTTGACCATCACCTTAGCAATAGACGTTTTTTACGTCGGCGTCCCTATTTCGCGTGGAATATCAAGTTCAATTGTTTATAAAAAAATGTTATAATTCTAGGAGCAGATTTACTCGCTGTGTATGTTTCCCTAGTTCATGCTCGTTAGGATATGCAAAAAAAAATGAAAATTTTCTTGACCATCACCTTAGCAATAGACGTTTTTTACGTCGGCGCCCTATTTCGCGTGGAATATCAAGTTCAATGTTTATAAAAAATGTTATAATCTAGGAGCAGATTATACTCGCTGTGTATGTCCCTAGTTCATGCTCGTTAGGAATATGCAAAAAAAAATGAAAATTTTCTTGACCATCACCTTAGCAATAGACGTTTTTTACGTCGGCGTCCCTATTTCGCGTGGAATATCAAGTTCAATTGTTTATAAAAAATGTTATAATTCTAGGAGCAGATTTATACTCGCTGTGTATGTTCCCTAGTTCATGCTCGTTAGGAATATGCAAAAAAAAATGAAAATTTTCTTGACCATCACCGTAGCAATAGACGTTTTTTACGTCGGTGTCCCGTTTCGCGTGGAATATCAAGTTCAATTGTTTATAAAAAATGTTACAATTGAGGAGCAGATTTATACTCGCTGTGTATGTCCCTAGTTCATGCTCGTTAGGAATATGCAAAAAAAAATGAAAATGTTCTTGACCATCACCGTAGCAATAGACGTTTTTTACGTCGGTGTCCCTGTTTCGCGTGGAATATCAAGTTCAATTGTTTATAAAAAATGTTACAATTGTAGGAGCAGATTTATACTCGCTGTGTATGTTCCCTAGTTCATGCTCGTTAGGAATATGCAAAAAAAAATGAAAATTTTCTTGACCATCACCGTAGCAATAGACGTTTTTACGTCGGTGTCCCTGTTTCGCGTGGAATATCAAGTTCAATTGTTTATAAAAAAATGTTACAATTGTAGGAGCAGATTTATACTCGCTGTGTATGTTCCCTAGTTCATGCTCGTTAGGAATATGCAAAAAAAAATGAAAATTTTCTTGACCATCACCGTAGCAATAGACGTTTTTTACGTCGGTGTCCCTGTTTCGCGTGGAATATCAAGTTCATTTGTTTATACAAAAATGTTACAATTGTAGGAGCAGATTTATACTCGCTGTGTATGTTCCCTAGTTCATGCTCGTTAGGAATATGCAAAAAAAAATGAAAATTTTCTTGACCATCACCGTGGCAATAGACGTTTTTTACGTCGGTGTCCCTGTTTCGCGTGGAATATCAAGTTCAATTGTTTATAAAAAAATGTTACAATTGTAGGAGCAGATTTATACTCGCCGTGTATGTTCCCTAGATCATGCTCGTTAGGAATATGCAAAAAAAAATGAAAATTTCCGTGACCATCACCGTAGCAATTTATGTTTTTGGCACGAATGTAAACATTTTCAGACGCCGGAACAGTTAGCATTAGTGCGATTAATTATCAATACCACCGGTTAATTACTAGTACTTTTTTTATGAAAATCATGTCATTTTAACGAAATATAGTATCATATGTTGTTTTAAGCCCGTATTCGTCGCCGAAATATCTATTGCTGAAATCTATTGCTAACTTCACACGGTCTTCAATATAATTATTCCCATTATACAAATAGGATTAGAATAAAGAAATAATTGCATCAGAAACTCCATAATTATGTAATTTCCTGAGAATTAAATAATGCTGTACATGGTCAAATGCTTTTGAAAAGTCCATAAATACTACATCAATCTGACATCTGATCTACCTTTTATAAACCTATGTTGGACAGTTGATAATTTATTTACAATATAGGTATAGACAATCCTTAACAATAAAATCAGGAATTCCGTCCGACCTATGGTCATTTTTCTTCGATAATCATTTTTATAATTTTCACAAGCTATATATGTATGCATAGCTAAAGGGCAATAATGAAAGCCATAAATGCAAAATTCTCCCAAAAGAACCAAAATTTTACATAGGATTCACGGTGTTCACAAATTGATTGTTTGATTGTTGGAAACCTTCATTCTCCGAAGACAATGCGTATGTACCCATTTCTGATTATGAAGATTTGACAAATGTATAAATTATCTGCGTAAGGTATAAGTATGAATTCAAATTTGTCTATTTTTAACGGTTTTCAACGAGTTTTCTAGTAACTATGAGGGCGTCATTTTATGGGTCTCTTCATATATCATTTAACGGTATCTAATATTCCAATGTATGTACTATGCTAAAACGTTCTGTTTGACGGCTGTGTTTAAATTTTAATATCGACTTCTTAATGTGTGTAATAAAGCTCGAGGAAATATATACAAAGACGTAGGTATACGTGTTTCTAGTTTCTAGGGCCGGGAAATGTCAACGAACGATTCTTACGGTGCACAATCTGCAATGACGGGGCCGTCCGCTACTGCTATCACACAATAAATGGATTTAACACCAACTATTCGATAAACTAAAACACTTCCGCCCATTTTTTTCTCTCTCTATCATGAGTACGAGTGATAAACCGCCTGAGTTCACCAAATGAATAGAAAGTAATTATATTATGTATAGAGAAACGAAACGCGCAGACTCCACACAGCCAAATCTTTCCCTTAATCATCATTACGACCCCGGAAATAAAAAGAAACCGGTTACCATAATTGACCAGAGTGAGATTCGAACTCGTGGCCCCTCGTATGTTGTAGTCGAATCCCTTATGGCATTCGGCTAATGCAGGAGCAATATATTATTTTTTGCGTATATCACAGATATATCAATATTTGTGTGTAAAAATAATTCACCAGGATAAATGCTTAAAAATCATGTGTTTAACTATTATGTGGCTTTCAGCTGCCTTGCCTGAATCTGAACTCTCGCGCTATAAATGCCCTAACAGCGCACGACATTTATATTAGATTTTTTGATCGAAAAAACTATTCAGAAAACCTTATTGAATTTAATAATTAATACGCCAATGTGACAGTCAATAACTTTTAACTGTTATTGACAAATTAAAAATACCGGAAAATCTGCTTTTTAAAATTAAATTAAAGGATATTATGCATATTTGACATTGGAAACAACTCACAGTGGTCCGAATTTAATTGAAAACGGAGCTAATATAGACTCTTGATTAGTTGTAGATCTTGGAAAAATAGAGTATCATTTAGAGTTACTTTCCAGAGAGCAAAAATAGAAAAACTTTCCTGCATTTTACAAGGAAAAAACACTTACTCATTTGAAAGTTATTTATTTTATTGCGAAACTCGACAATGCTCCAATATCAAAGATATAAATAAATACATGTAGCCCGCATCCTTATCGTATTATTATTTATACGGTAATGTTGATAGCGTGTGTAATGCAAAACGCCCTTTGTTTAGTTGAAACCTAAAACTGGATTATTATTACAATATCTTTTTCGTGTGCATCTTTTCGTGCAGCATGGTTTCTTATACTACGCATTACAACCATTGGCTTTAAATAACTATAAAATTACATTTAATGACACGGTTAATTAATAATTAACTTACTTTATACCAGGAAAGTCCATTAAAATGTTACCAAAGAAACATCTTTTCGATATATGTAATTATGTATTACGAGAAAAATCTGAAAAAGTTTGCAAATTCAACATCTTTCTAACTACCTTGTTCAGTGCTTTCGAATAGAAGAAAATGCTGACATGCAGCAAATAAATAAAGTAAATAAATAGTGTTTCGGAAATTCGACCCGTAAAACACCACAAGATGCCGGCACTTTTCTCTTTATCTCCGTATTATTTACTTACATTTCACTATATTATTTTAGACTATGATAAATGAATAAAAATTATTACATAAGAGAAATCGATTAATTTTAAATAATTGCATCCATCCTCTCTAAAAGTAACTCTAAATAACCTAATTTCTTTTACATTTTTTCCATGATCTACAATTGATCAAGAGTCGAAAAAAATAATTAATTCCGTTTTTAACTAAATTCAGACCACTGTGCAACTGTGTGATGAGAAAAAAGCCGCAATAGGGCGGTGAAACCTATCGGTGATTCAGGTGACAAGTACCTAATGGTATGCTTACAGTTGAAAAAGATAAAAAAATAATTTTGTAGATACATATCTACTTATTTACGTATATCAATCTCGCAAAGTATTTATGATCGCACCCTGAGTATTATGTTAAAAGTACAGGATCAGAAATGTAATTTTTAATTTTAATTAAAACAATTTCTTAAACTCTTTATAAGGCGGTCATGGACTTTACACATACAGGATGTTCGTTAAAGGTGTCCTAAAAATATTATATACACTTTTTCTTGGCAAGAATGTTCCATTACACAGCTAGTTTATAAACGTGTTGCCAGCACTATTCCTGGATTACGGATTTACGTAAAATGGTACTGTCAAAAGTGACAGTTCGTGACATTAGATAAAAACCGATTGCTTGATTAATTTTTATCTGCCAATTGAAAAAAATTAAACAGCTGTAACTTTTAAGGGCAACGCGAACAGTCAAAAACGTATACATATAGATTTTTTTCAATCATGATTGTCATGTCATTTATCAGCTTCCTGAAATCAGAACACCTTCATCGAACATCCTGTATTTCACCTGATAAGCAATATTTTAATGTTAGGTGACTTGAACGACAAACCCATAGTCAGAATGTATAATTTCCCTGTAGTTAGTAGAATTCAAAAAGATTATCCTATATAAAAAAAAATTAACAAGTGCATACTCCTTACTTGTTCATAAAAAATAAACTTCCGAAACAGGAAAAGGCAACCAATACTTCGGCAAGATTTTAAATGAATGAAAGGGTCTTCAGTATACACTATAAAAATGATCATGAAGACAGTTTTATAGTTTATCAAATATTAAATTAAATTAATTCAATTGAATTTTTGAGGATTCAAAGAAATTAATTATTTATTGAAGTAAAATTAATAAAATCGCAATTCATTACAACATTAGCATAGATTAAGAATTTTAAAACGAATGACATCTCATATCTAATTTACAATCTTAACATATCAATGGCTTAACAAGCTTTGAAGTTCGTATAAAGAATTCTAAATATAATTCTAAGCAGAATTATAATATGTTTAAAACGAGTTCTTATAAACATCTATTGGAATTTCTCTCACACATTACTCATAAGATAATGAATGATAATAAGATGGGTAAATTCTTAACACTGGCGCCTGTATTTTATTAAATTTTACTGCGCCTCTGTGAAAATGTTCATTCATACATATATACATTCATAATGGCATTGCATAGGATCGGTATATTATCACATGGTAAATTCGAGAACGCGCAAAGTATAAATCAGCACTAGTAGCGATTTATTATGATTAGATATTTATATATATTTAAAATGCATTGCGTCTTTGCTTGAATGTAATATTACGTTATTAAGTACATCTAATGGTATATACATAGGTTATTTTATCAATGACAACATATCAGGAAGTTATTTAGGACACACTTCCGGAGGATTTATAGGCGCGTATGTTACATATGAATGAAATAAAACTGTCGTTAATATAATTAACATCTAATAAATTACAAAGTGCTAATCAAACTCATTTATTAAAAGAAATTAGGCACCTATATAGCACGTACAATATTGTAATAATTCTATAACTGGCACAAATTACAAATATTACTTCGAAACACGTATGTATGTGGGAAATAAATGATAAAACCACAGTTCATATTACCAATTGAATTGATAGTAGATGTGATGACCTACATACTATTATATATGTAGGTACTCAGTATTTACTGTAGTTGAAACTGAAATTTGTGTGCATTATATATAGCAGTAAATAAAAAACAAAACTACATCCATCTATATTTTACTTAATATACTGGACTCACCTGTTTCCAAATTTGCTTTTCCAAAATTCTGCAGCATCTGATTTGGTTATACGAAACTGATCACCGGCAAAGACACCATCGGGAAATAGTGCTTTAAGTTCACTTAACATGTGACTGAACACTAAACTTAATTTAGTCAAATTTCGTCTATAATGGGAGTTCTCATCGAACATCTTCTCCTTACCTTCTTTGAATAATTTAATAGCCTGCTTACACTTACGCATTAAGTTATTAATAAATATGGTAAAGTGTTCATTATTGTCCAGGGACACCATATTATTCTCGTATTTAGAATAAATGAGCCTCAGTCTCTGGTAGGTGTCCGGAAGGATGTCCAAAATAAACGGTGGCGAGTTCTTCAGGTTCATCTTCTGGTGTTGACACAGTTTCACCACTTTATCCATTAATTTCCATGTCTTATCTAAAGTCCTCTTTTCGGTCGCGTTCCTCTGATGGGTACACGCGTCCGTAATTGCAACATGTAATTTTGTAAATAAAGTTGATAAATTTTTGTGCTGTGGTGGACGATTTCTGCCTGCCATTTTGTCACTAAATATTTTACCTGTGATGAATAGTTGCAATACACTAATACGCACGATATTCTTTTGAACACATCTTGTATTATTGCGCTAACGGCACCGGCATAAAATGCAATATTTCAGCGAATAAGTGGCACTGATAAACTTGACACTTACATGATTGTTTGACATTCGTGTTACTACTCTGAAGTTTGAAATGACGCGTCCCACACATTCTCTACCCAGGCGTGCCAATAGTTGAATAAAGTAAGTCACTAATTCATTAAGATTTCATAAAACAAGGAATATAATTTAAATTGTTGTTCTAAATTCAAATGTTAGTGAAGCTGGTAATGCTCTTTAAGCAGTTAAATTTACTTTAATAAATGTGTATAATTTATATAAGTCATGTACCAATATTGTGAATAATGGTGCTGAGATATTATGCAACCCAATATACGCCACATCAATAGAAGTTGCTTAAAATCAATAGCACCAAGGTTTACAGAAAACTGTAATGCTATAATGCTAGGATTTTAATTACATTATTTCCAATCGAAAATTATTACATACATTATTATTAATGAATGTAGTTCAATTCAAACGGTTTTATCTTAAAAAAATAAATCGTGAATCTCGTATAATATTAAGTAAAAGCTATTGGTTACTTGAAAATATAAAATTTTGTGGGAAATTTCGTGCAGCAAACTATCAAGACGTTTTATAAGAGCAAACTTAAATAAACAAGGACAACATGTATTCATATTCAATAACAACAAAAATCCATTCTATACCCTGTCAATAGATTTCTTTTTCGAAAATTTACAAAGTAAATACTTTCGTGTATCAGAAACGTTGTCGAAATAACTTTTTGGTCTCTGCAACATTCCCGAAATTGTTAATTTTGAGTCCATTTTATGTTTCATTTGTAACATATGGAATGAACTTTTCTGTGGTGACGTCGCTGATGCAAAACATTCGAGTCGATTATTACTTTTGCATTAGGGAATATATCATTGGAACATATCGTGACAGCAAATTAATCAAAAGTTCTAAGAAATTATGTATGTTGATTGATTTTTTGAAACCTATAAAATTTTTCTAAATAAAAAACTGTGGCACTGATGACACTACACACTTTAATACACGTTACTAAATTACTAGAAATTTCGCTGCACTTGATGCATGTTTGGATAGCAAAGTCACGCAAAGTACTATCAGTAGCAACACTGAACGATTCAGTGTTAGTGTTAATGATGCTTTACTGTTGAAACGTGCGCCTGGTGTAGTGAAATTTCTAGCAAAGTGTTTTAAGGTGCATACTAACCTCTGGAAATCTAAAAAAAAACATTTCAATAATCTATTTTTCAGTTTAAAACAATTCCAATAACCATACTGAAAAATCGATTGTTGGAGTACCTAAATATTCTTGATAAAATTTGTTTGAAATTATATTGTTGTCCTGAACAAATTGTTTTTTCCGTGCACATATGTAGCGTTCAGTGTTGCTTAATTATTTAGGTACCTGTAATTGCAAGATTGCGGGTTCCTAACAGGTTGGTAGCCCATTCTGACGTGCATGTTACCTAAAGGACGACACGCTGGAGCACATTTTATGCGACTGTCCGGCGCCTGCCCAACTTAGAGGTTCTATTCTCGAAAGTTGTGGCCAGCATTGGTGGCACCTTACCTGCTATGCTACTCGAGTTCATTTTCCGCTCGGGTTGGCGCTCTGGGTATGGCAGGAGTACATAATTCGGGTTAGAGCCCTTGCCATTCACAATCCAGAAGGTAGTGGGTTTTATCATATTTTAACCCAAAAACTGTTAATAACTTTAAAACACATAAAATTAATAGCATATTTTTCGTATAAACTATATCCAAAGGTTGCTATACGGACATGCCTTTATTCATTTATTTTTGTGCCCCAATACAAAATTGAAAAATCAGAAGAATTTGAAGGTATGCTGTTTTACTAACTTTAGGGTCCCTGTATTATGTTATCCCTTTGGCCGCACTGAGAAAAATAGGTTTTAATAAAATGTTTATTAGGGAATTTGCATTGACACCAAATAAAATTAATATTTGGAATGGCAGTGTCACATTTTTGGAATAACAATATTTTTGCATTCAAAGTTTTAACAGAACTTTTTGTTTATTTTTCATAGCTGTAGTATTCGATTGTAAAAAGTAAATAAAAAAAGTAAAAATAGGGAATGTATACCAGGTGAATAGCAAGACTTCTATTGGGGCATTTTTGTGCGGGGTTGTTTATTTGATTAGGAGTAAACTACGCATATACGAGTTAATTCTTGCCTAAAAGTGGTTAGTGTTTAGTGAGGTGTACCTGTGTGTATCATATTTGTGTTTCCTGGTTATTCGTATGTACTATATACCGGGTGTCCAGCCTAAGATGCAACGGTCCATAGCAGATTTATTATTGTTTTTTTGGAAAATTTTTTCAAATAAATGTTGCCTCGAATCATATTCCACACATTTTAAAATTAGTTTCAGTAATGGTGGACTTCCGGTTGTACCGGAAGTAGATACTAACTTTATTATTTTAAATGAAACACCCTGTATATTATTATACTTTTGGATTCCTTGTTAAATTTAAATAACAATACGTTAGGCATACATTGGGGCTAAGTTGTACCGTTTCCGAATTACATGACGTTTTTCGAAAAAAATGACATTTGCAATGTCTGCGGTGTTTGGAAATATCTCCGGAAATACGAAAGTTAGAAAGATGCGGTTTTCAGTTTTCGCTTAATTATGAAACAGCACACGTCTTTTGTTTTAAAATTGTTTCGTCTAAATTACAGAATTATTAAATAGGGCTCTGTAATTTTCGAACTCTAAAGTCATGGATAACTTGATTTTTTTAAATTGAATGGTATAGCAATTTTCACATAAATGAATGTAAAATTTAATTTTATTTCGATTTTATGCGAGTATCATTGCGTCTATCTCCAAAGGTTTTGGAGATATTCGCGATTTTTCAGTTTTTCATGATAGATACGTATTGCGAAGCGCCGGCCACCTTTCCCTCGCATTTCAACAGGCTGCAACAAAACTTGAAATTACAAAAAAAAAAGAAAGTAACATTGCGAACCGTTTCGAGAAAGTGATGTTTTCAGACGAAGTTACCTTCCACAAAAATGGATTTGTGAATCGTCACAATTGTCGTTATTATGACACACAAAAGCCCCATCGATTTATTGCAGCACATAGTTAGTACAGAAGGTCAGTGAACGTGTGGGCAAGTATCATTGGACAACATATCATAGGCCTGTTCTTTCATAACCAACGTCTGATGGATAGGGTTTATATGGAATTTCTTCAGAATAATTGGTGTGTGAGAAAATATTCCGTTAGCTACTACGTGGTGCTCCATCTCTCAATACTGTCGAATTTCGTTAGTTTTTGGATGTGTCGTTTTTAGACCGCTGGATTGGGCGTGGAGGACAGATGGCAGATGGCCTCCGAGATCCTCAGATTTTACAAGCTGCGATTTCTTTTTATGGGGTTTCATTAAAAATCAAGTTTATGAGACGACACTAACAACACCTGATGACATGCACCATCGTATTTTAAAAGCGTTTCAAGTCACACCAGAAATGCTCAGAAATCTTCAAAAGTGTTTGCAAAAGCGATTTCAATGTAGCACCTAAAACGGATCGCATTTTGAATATTTGCACAAATTCTCTGTATAACAACGGCACTAACATTTAAAGTGTAACCTGTTGCGAGCAAGACGCTCGATGTGTATGTACACCATTCATTAGACAGAGCAATGTAGTTCGAAAAATGTTCTGATTTATGGATGTACCTGTAATGTTGTGTTTTCTTTTATCTTTGCTATGTTCATTTCCAACGCGCTTCAGTAAATTCGACATCTTTTTAATTTCAAGTTTTCATTATTATTATTACTGCAGCCAGTCCCAACCCTGGTGAAATGCGAGGGGAAGGTGGCCGGCGCTTCGCAATGCGTATCTATCAAGAAAAACTAAAAAATCGCGAATATCTCCAAAACCTTTGGAGATAGACACAATGACACTAGTATAAAATCGAAAGAAAATTAAATTTTACATCCATTTGTGCAAAAATTGCTATACCATTCAATTTAAAAAAATCAAGTGATGAATGATTTTAGAGTTCGAAAATTACAGAGCCGTATTTAATAATTTTGTAATTTAAACGCAATAATTTTAAAATAAAAGACGTGTGCTGTTTCATGATTAAGCGAAAACTGAAAACCGCATCTTTCTAACTTTCGTATTTCCGGAGATAATTCCAAACACCGCAGACATTGCAAATGTCATTTTTTTCGAAAAACGTCATGTAATTTGGAAACGGTACAACTTAGCCCCAATGTATGCCTAACGTATTGTTATTTAAATTTAACAAGAAATCCAAAAGTACAATAATATATAGGGTGTTCCATTTAAAATAATAAAGTTAGTATCTACTTCCGGTACAACCCGAAGTCCGCCATTACTGAAACTAATTTTAAAATGTGTGGAATATGATTCGAGGCAACATTAATTTGAACATTTTTTCCAAAAAAACAATAATAAATCTGCTATGGACCGTTGCATCTCAGGCTGGACACCCGGTATAACAGCAGTTATACCTAGATGTCCTAGATATGGATGTAAAAATATTGATTTTATCTAAATATGTAGTGATATATAATGCGATTGCATCGCCAGGTGGCCTGTTTGTTCGCCCGATTTTGTCCCCGAGGAAAATTTGCACAACTCTATTAATATGACTTATATAATACATACTAAATTATAATAATACGATTGATCTGCTTTATTTATATTACATTATTTGAGGCCCGCGTCGCAATACATATCTGCTGCGCCGGACAGTTGCCCAACTCTACTGATAAGCAACTGTTCTGTTGTTGCAGTAAATATGGGGAGTAATGTACAAATAGGGTAATAAAAAAACGATGAAAGATTTAGAAGAAAATGTGTAGAAAACGTCATACCAGAGTAAACTAGAAAGCACAAACTAACGAATAAAACTAGTAGGTGGTTACATCGTTCGCAATACTTTTTCTGAAGAAGTCGTTAACAATATAAAATACGTTTTTTTTTTATAGAGTCTTAAGAGTTTTAGTTGTCTGATTTTTCCACAGGTAAGTGATCATAAATTTTAGTTGCTTGTGATATTACACTTTTACTGACCAATGTTTTTGTTGCTTGCGGAGACACTAGTTGTTCCCATTGAACGCCACGCGTGTCATAACCGTGATGGAGGTATTGTTTATTAAAAAAAGTTTATATTCTCTCGTAGAAATACAACTAACTCGTAAATATATTTAGCCGGTAAGGTAAGTATATTATGTTCACAAAAAATGTTCTTACATGTTTCATTTTTTCAGACCAAAGATGTTACGCAGACATAGTTTTTGCAGACCGAACACTCTTGGGGCTTCGACGTACGCTCCTCAAAAAATCACCTCGTACCGCATGCGCGAGCGTACATAAACGTAGTACCACAGTATAAATGGTATAAACCTTATTGAGTAGTTTCACTAAGTGTCGGCGCCTTTGATGTTTTGTCTATCAATTTAAGGAAATTCACGATGGCGTTTGGCGGCTATATTTCCAACTAATAATTGCAAAGTGGGTACGAAAATAACCTATATACTCAAACAGACTGACAATTGACAGAAAATCGCACAACATCTGTCACTTCTATAATAAAATGACAGAATGGAACGGCTTTGTAGGTTAGATTTTTGCTTGTAAACAAATTCAAATAGTTTTAGTTACAATTTCACCCACATATGCGACACCGCGAATTTCCTGGGGGCGCCACGTTTGAAACCCATATTACCGGCGATTTGAAACTACTAGATAGGGTATATACTGTGGTAGTACGCACTCATACTCGTGAAACGGTGAACGATGATCCCACGACACGTAATTCATAGGAGATAGAATATGTTCTCGCTGATAAACTACTAATATGACTTCAGCTGGCTTCACTTTTATTCGGGATTTCCTTAGGATCTTACTTGGAATAACTGAAAGTTATCGTGTTAGTTTATTAATATTTACATTTAGATCGTGTGCTCGAAGCCAAGAATTACATCTTTTCAAAGTAGAGGCCGCTTCTTCTTCCAAGCATTCCTCAGTTCTTATCACAGCTGAACAGTCGTCGGCAAACAGCATTGTTCCATGTTTTAAGACATTAGGAAAATCATTAAAATAAATAAGAAATAGTAACGGTCCCAGTATTGATTCCTGGGACAACCAGCGTTCAACATTTTGCTATTTCGGATATATATATTCTTACTATTTTTCAACTGCTGTGCTTCCATTGTTAGGATGAAACGCTTGCATGATGTTAAAACCGTATGCGTATACATTTTATGTTTTGACAGATTGTGCTGTATTGATGAATATGATATGCCTATTTTCTCAGCAGCAGTACGTGTGGAACTATGAGGTGAGAATTGTTTTTCATGCTGTATTTGGTTTTTTCATATGCTTTTAAAATTAAAAATGTTTTTCATCGCCTACTATTAATTAACTAGGTACTAATTAAAAATTACATTTTCTCAAAATCACTAATTCTAAAAGAAGCAATAGAGATAGGTATAAGAACACCTATAGCTTTTCGATAGAGGATACGATTCTACATCACAGCGTAAAAATATACAGGCTGTTCCATTTGAATAAAAAACTTTTACTGTTAAGAAGTTACCCGAATTCAACTCTAGATTATGGAACAGTCTGTATAATGTTGTTTATTTTTTATTCCCTGGTTAAATAATAGAGGACTCATACCCTGCGCAGTCAACATAAAAACTCTCTATCTTTTACTGCATAGCCGTTATGCGCTTTTACAGCATCATATTTTTTTGAGCTTTTCTTCACGAAAACCAAAATAACTCGGAAACAGTAACCGATAGGTAAGTAGATGTTTTATAAAATTGGCTTTAAAATGCTTAGTAGAACATAAAAATGCACTAAAAGATATAGGTTTCTATTTAAAATATCAAAGTTGGGCATGACTTTCGATGTAACCGGAAATGCGACATACACTGAGCGAAAGAAATGCGTTAACCTAACAATATCTACTATGTTAACACAAAAGGTGTTAATGCAACAAATTTTGTATTTAATCCAACTAAAATGAGTCATTTGTGCAACTATTTCTTTGTGTTAAAAAAATCTGTTGACTGAAAAAACTTAGATGGTTGAAGCTAAAATATCCAAAAAGTTTTTGTTTGAATGGATCGAAATGGTAATGTTAAAACAAAAAAAAGCTTATTAGTTGAAGGAAAACATTCATAGCATAATATTGAAACTAAAAAATGGTTAACTCAACCAAAAAAGGTGTTTGCGCTTTGCGCACCTACATATGATGTAGATCTTCAAAGTATGGGTATATACTACGTTATCGGTTTTCTGTATAGTAATTATTATGTAGAGAGTTCTTTTCTAGAAAACAATATCATAATTACAATGTATATTATTATACTTTAGGTTGTAATACAATCTAGTAATTCAATATTTGTATATTATGGAATGTACCTACATATATTAATGTAGATGTATTACCATTACATTACCCATACCGTTAGATACTCATTTGATTAATGTTGTGGCGTGATTTGATCGCTTGCTTGCTGTTAAAAAGCATCAGATATTACATTGTCTTCGTTCGTGGCTCTTGATATCGTGATATATTGTGAGTTCAAATACTAGTACAATATCAACATATTTTTTAATGATTTTTTTTATTTTTTAATTATTAGATACCTATTATATATATTAAATGGGGACGAGCGAGTAAAAGAATTATTAATCCAGTGGGGATTTGAATATTTAACTTCAGTGTTTGCAGGTAAGCACATTTTGATTTTTATAGATGCTTTTGCAAATGAACGCCATATTAGCTATTAGCACAACATATGCAACGTATACTCTTGTTTGAACGGGTATATTAAGACCGAAATATATCGTATTATTAGGTTGGTTATATACATCTAATCATTTTCGCGCCACAATTTTTAGTGAATTCAACGTAAAGGCATTAAAATAACTATTAATATAGTACAAAATGGTGGGTAGTTTTATGTTTTGACGTTGAAGTTACTAAGAATATTTGCGGGAAATTTAAATTTTGGAGGTTCTGGACATAGAAACAATCCATTTACCGCCCAGAAGATGGTCGGAAGTGTATTCAAATATATTTGTAAATACATGTTTTTAGGCATTTAATTATTGTAAAGTGTTCTTACGTATTTCATACTTTATAACTGTTGTAAAGTTATTAATAAATATATGAACATAATTTAGTCACATTTTGTTTCAAAACCCCAATTTGCAATTAATAAAATTTCAAAATATCCAACATTCATATCAGCCAAAAATAAAATGTTTGCATTGGCACTCCCAATTTTGTGCACTCAATACGTTTTATTTGCTAATATAACCATGAAGATGCATTGAAGCAAGAATTTGTTTTTGTGGTTTCAACACAATTTCGAAGTTACGGTAAGCAGCAATTTGTTGCTTACCGTAACTTCGAAATTGCTTTGTTGTTCTAACATACTTAGGGCTGTATTAACAAATCAAAACCAATGTTACATCAACTGAACTAAAGTGTTGCATTAACGATTAACCTTGCTTAAATTGAAACTGAGGGTTCAGTTGAATCAACGAGTCTATTATTTTTAAGTTAACAAATATAACAAATAGTAAATTTCAATCTAACAATAAATTTCGGTGGGCCGTATTTAATGCATATTTTTCGGTTGATTATGCGTATTTTGGTTAAATCAATACATTACTTTCCCTCAGTGTAGATGTAATTGTTTTTTCTAAAGAGATCATAGCCAACTATACGTAACTCCAAAGTTTCAAAATCGAGATATCACTGCAAAGTCAAAAACTTTTAATGGACGGGTTCCGTGAATCACCCTGTATATTAAAAGGTAGCGGATATTTTATAACGAATAACTACTTTGCGTCCACTACTAGTGTATACAGAAGAAAGTTGCTATCTGCCTCCGCAACGGGCGCTGAAGACATCGCCGTCCAAAACGTGCGCGCCCCCAGATCCGAATCGCCGAGAGAGGGCGCAGGCGTTACGCGCAAACAACCCCAAACGCGGACTGCACCGTCAGCCGCTTTGTATTAGTGCGTGCGCCCCTGTGTCATAGGCAACCACCGCGTTAGCTTTTTTTTCCGGTTTTGCCGAGTTCCGTGTGATCGAGTTGCCGCCGCATCGCTTCGATCAGCCATGGGGAAGAAAAACTCCAAATTGAAGCAGGACACCATCGACAGATTGACCACCGCCACATACTGTAAGTCGTTTACACTTTCTTGCGAGTTTTCAACAGTTTGCGTTAAACAATCTCTTCGATTTTTTAAGGGAAACACCTTTCGAAGTTTTATTTTCGAGACGGGAGATTTCTAAAAATAATTGAACATGCGCAATTTGTAACCTAAACACGATAAAATATCCGAAACTTTTAAACGGTTTACCGCACGGGATAATCGTTCCGTAAAGTATTTATATGCTCGAGCATAAATTGTGGAGGGGGAGGAAACTCTCTTAATAGGATGCTTTTAGAGGAATCCGGACAATGTTTAGCGATGCGCACATACGGATACAATACATTATCCGACAAGATCTTTCGGTAAAGTTAATGTTTTACTCTTTACCGTCCTTTCTCTTTTTTTTTTTAATTATACCAGAGCAGAGGAGTAAATGTGAGGAGATAAATCGAAAGAGACTCTTCTGCAGATTGAAATTAATTCTCAATTGCCAATTCGTATTTAATATAATTTTTTTTGAAATATTTTTAATTTCTACAGATAGGTAATTAATTGAATTGCAGATAAAAGTATATAGCAAGTTCTTATATAGAAGGATGAATCTTAAAATAGTTAGATTTCTAACACCTAATAAAATGTGTACAAGTAGAAACTATATCTCATGCAATTATATTAATGTTCATTATGTATTAAATATTTCTTGTAACGTAGCGTCGTTAATGCTTAAAAGGCTTCTAAAAACACCCAATCGAGTGTGTTTATTTCATTAAAATATTAGTGGTATAATATTCATTAAAGTACTTATTCTACATAACTGATGTAGGAAACATTTACTGGTTTTGAATCACATTAATAAATATATAAACATTCCTGTATGTGATAATTTGAGGTTATATTTATATATATATATACATATACGATTTATAGACGTCACCAGCCACCGCATAATTCCCTATATTATCAAGAGTCTTTGAGATTTAAAACGCTAATTACATAAGTAGTATAAAAAACCGTGGCTTAAGACTTAAAGTGATTATTCATTAAACGTGTCTCTTAAAATTTGCTTTTTAACATACTGTTACACAGCGTATTAAAAAAGTAGCGCCATCTACTTATAGCTTACGTAACACTAATTGAATGGAAAAATGTCCTTAATAAAAGATGTCTGGTAATTTATTATACATCAACGTTTTAGTTGACTTTTACTTTAAGCCGCAATTAATTTTTTGTTTATATTCTGAAAGAAGATGTGTACTTTGCATCTACGATGTTCTTTTTACATCATTTATTCACAAAATTTAAACAATTTTATAATATAAATATTGAAACCGGGAAGACTAATTAAATAAAGAAAATCACGAAATATAAGCATTTTTGCACAAAAAAAGACATGTGAAACATAGAACACATAGTGGTTTAATGTAGTACGTTAATAAAAGACAAAAAAAAAGGATGAAACAAGTAGCAAAATAAGAACAATGAACCACAAAATAAAAAGCTCAAAACAAAAAAAATAAACGTTACAACATTAGCAATAGATTAAAAATAATTTTCAATTTTGCAAGTTGCAGCCAATGCTGAAATTGTACCTGAATTAAATTTCATTTGAAATTACGGCTTTTAGAGCTTCTTGTTTTGGTCTTTTTGCTTTGTTCATTTTTTTAACCATTTAAGTGATATCGTAAGGAAATCATAAATATTTTCTTACCCCCGTAATATCATGGGGTTTATACCCAAAAGCTTTTTAAGATTTAAAACAAATAACACGCGTGGTATATTTTGCTGGTAAACTACGTTAAAATTAAGGATGTTTACATTTCAACAACTTTAGATATTTAGTGAACTTTATTTTGTATTTCAATGAAAAATAAAAAAAGAATAAATGATAGAAGACTTTGAAGAAATTTGTTGTTTTCAAATTTCAGGGTTCAAGAACCACGTGCTCCTTTTGGTCTACAAATCTAAAATTTCATACTTTTTGATACATTAGAGAAATGAATAAAACTGGTGTGTTGAAAATCAACTTTTATTGTTCATTGCACTCACATATTAAATAAAGAATACCACATTGAAATGGATTGAACGTTTTGCTAAACTTCTGAAGTGTATTTTGGGAATAAGTATTACCTAATTTTGTTTCTTTTTTTAATGAAAAAAAAAAATCCACATAGTTCATTAATTTCACTCAGTGAAAATACATAGTATTTAAGAAAGAAAAGGAAAAACTAATATATATGAATATGAAAATAATTATCTTTTATAAGCACTTTATATAATTCAATTCTCTTTAAAAAAGAATATCAAATATAATTGTAATTCAGTATAGTAATAACTAAATAACTTTTTATTATAGATTATTTTAATATCCAATTTTTTGAAAAAGCAAGATGTGTACACCATTGAAAAGGCAAAATAAATGTTAAAATCATCTAGATTTTTATTCCAAACTGTCCGATAAAAACCATGATACCCTATTAAATTAAAATATAAACATGTATATGTTAATTATTGTCCATAGTCTTATTTATTGCGAGAGTACATTGCTAAAACTTTTTTTCTTATTTGTTACACAAATTCATTTATAATAACTGTTACTCCCTCATATTTTTTTAATTCTACACATTGTTACTCTAAAGAGTTTCTGCACTACATTAAAAATATAAAGAAAATCCTACGAAACTATTCCACGCGCCATTTTAGGATGGAGGGAATAAGCGAAAATTAGATAAAATAAATGTCCCGTTGTTTTTTTATTATTTGCAAGATTTTAATAAAATACTGGCAGAAAATTTACTTAAAATGATGAATATTGTTTTTCAGTGGAAAAACTGATTATTTTATTTCCAATTCAAAACATTTTCGTATTTAATGAATGGATTTTGCTTTCTTTTGCTTCGTTTTATCCAGATACGTTCAGAATAGTGATTTCATGAAAAAACATTAGGTAAAGTAATTACATTTCAATAGGCTATAATGGCGCTGTAAACCAGTTTAGATTATCATTTTCTCTAAAATTAGGTAGTTGATTTGAGTAATTTTCCTTGATTTTAGTTTTCTAATTGTAAGAATCAGTTGATCAGTTTTGCATTTACAACTTATTATTTTTTCAAATATTTCAAATTCAATTATTGAGAAAATTGATAAGAAGGATAGAAATATGAACGATAAAAAAAACAACAACTAACAATAAGTAACTATACTGAAAAAATACATGCTGGGAATACAAAACTAATTTAGAATTAGAGGAATAGATCAAAAAAAGGAGTTTTTACAGAGAGCGATTAGTGTAAAGATTCGTAGCCTACCAAAATAATTACTCCACAAAAAAAATTAATTATTTCACGCAATATAATGCACATTTACGGGATTAAGAAAAGGAAAATTCACGATATAAAATGAAAGGGAATCCATTGAGAATTGCTAACGGTAACGAAATATAAAAGTTCATAAAGGAATAATAATTTTTGGTATGAAACAAATACGTACATCTAAAGCAATAAAATATAAAGCATTTTGCGAAATTGGATAACATTTTTCAGTACCTACCTTGTACCTACTTAATACGATTCAAAAAGAGGATGTCAGGAAGAGCGGGAAAATAAAATAATATAATAGAAAGATAAAATTCAACTTGTCAGCATTATTACAGACTTATATATCGGACTGCTTCTTCCTCAGGCATATTTCAAAGCAACATTGTAACTCGACATGTCATTTATGCTACGTCGAGTATTTTTGTATTCTTTCCCTGCTATTTCGTCCTGTAACTTCCATTATTATTTTCGCGAATTCACTCGGCAGCGTTCAATTTAGGAAAAAAAAAAAATGCGAGGTTTCGTTTTAATAGTAAGGAATTCTACAACTCGTTGTTCATATGTATAAGATATATTTTTGTTATTAAGCAAAAAATCAAAAAGCGATTTAAAAGTATTCTCGTCCTCATTCGTGACATTATTTGATATATCTATACTAGGTTTTTTTTTAAGTTTAAGCGTGTTCAATTAATAAAGGGTGTGTATGTATAAAGTCAGTTTTAATTAGTGATGAGCACTTAACGACAAAAGTATGCTATCTATCCTTGTTTATTCGTTACTTCGCCCAATCTTCATGGGCACACGGAAATATACTAATCATTCACAGTATTTTTAATAAAATTTAATTTCATTATGGTTATACAGAAAAGAATTGTAAACACCGACAAACATAAAAGTGTTGTTATAGAAAAATTGTAAAGAAAAGTGTCTCGAATTACGAGCTGTTTCATATGTTATCTTGTATCTAATTAGTCTTGTATATAACTACAAAATTGTTTTAAGACTAAACCTTCGATATCTTTTATACCACCTCCCACGCCTGTCAACCTGCCATATACCTACCACCGGTCATGAGTGCTACTGAAAAAATACGTGAATTATCACTTACCTTTCAATTGGTGAATCAAAAAATGTAATCAGATTGTAACACTACATAGCTAAAGATCAATATCTGTTGATCTCAACAGAGTAATATCTGTTTAAGGAAAATGAATGAGAATAAGTCAAAAGCTATGATGACGTGAATTTACACATTGTATTTTCGAAATCACAAGGCAATGAAAGCTTTAATTTCATCTCTAGGTGATTCTGTACAATCTAATTATGTCTGTAACAGATTGCTTACAAATACAAATTTAAAACGCGATTATACATAATAATTTTGGACTTATTACAAACACCATAAAGTTAGAAGACAGTGGGAAGTAGAGATGGTTAAAACTGATTTTTCTGTTCCTGCTTCGCTAATAAACCAGTATCTAAAAACCTACAAGAACAAGTGGAACAAATCTTGTAATTGATCTATTGGATACCTGCGCTCTTCTACTTTATATCGTGCATCCTGTTCGCCATTTAGGTATTTGATGTTGGTCAACACCTCCATTTGCTTCTTTTATATACAATACGGAATAAACGTTTCAGTTGAATAGAAATAAATCTTTTGTTTTTTTATTAATTCAATATTATATCAGCAAATTTTTGCTAATGTTACAAAGTGCTTCGGTCCCACAAATTGATGGTCTGCCGACATGTTCAACATCCCTTAAGGTTTGTGTGTCAGGAATACTTTCAGGCCATTGTAGGCTGAAAGGACACCTGAGTAAGCTTGGATTGGAAAAGAAATCTGAATGTAGATTTTGTGGGGAATAGGATGAAACACCCATCCATCTCCTCTCAAACTGCGTAGCACTGTGCAACTCGAGGGCGTTGCACCTGGGAGCATGTGAAATCGAAGAGGGAGACTTACTTAGACTGCGGCCCTTTGATATCCTACACTTTCTGAAAGGAATAGGATTGGAAGGCCAGCTGTAAAGCAACAAGAATAGGGGACACTGCAGATCTTTTAGGTCGCAGTGTAACATCACTCTTCCATATATATACATACAAGGATTGTGTGTCTATTTCTGTTGCTGGAGTCAATAAACAAACTCTGAAACTTATAGAAAATAATTATTTTTCCTCTCACAGCTCCCAATGTTCTTCAAAATGGCGTATAACATTTTTCACAATACTAAGAAGTTGATAGGTCAGGCTAAATTTGCATGAAAACTAGCGGCCTAACAATTTCAACAAGGACTCGACCCTGGCCTGCAAAGTGCTTGGACTATGACTATATTAGCAACGACGATCGACGTATTGTCAGCGTAAATTATTATTGAATTGATGAAAGCTGTTATATCGTTTAAGAATAATAAGAAAAGTATAGGGCCAAGCATCGAGGCCTGTGCTACTCCCATCTTAACAAGTAAACGGGCTAAATGAACTGATTTAGCATTATGATTTGACATGAATTAAATTCCAACAAAGTAAGTTCGATCAAAGAGAAAAGATACAAGCCAATCGACAACAATCGAACAATCCCCTTGATACCATATCGCTTGAGCTTATTAATTAATAGTTAACGCAATCAAAATCTGCACTAAGACTATTACCTATTCCGGAAACACTGCAACCTCTTGACATTTTGTATATAGTCTCTTCTTTTATCCATTAAATTATACCAGCTATTCTAGGATTCTAGTACCCTGCACTAATTTGTACAGGTCTCTGGCTGGTTGATCAAAGTAATCCTTTGAATTTATTTTTGGCTTGCCAATAATTGCCAGTCTTCTTACGTCCAAAGCCTCGCACTCACAGAGAATGTCGTAAGCGTTCTTTGCCCTCTCATTACACAGTCTGCAACTGATATTTCCAATGTTGATCATAAGCAATGTCCTGTTACGATGCGAATGAGATTCCTACTCAACTGGAGTAATTCTTCAGCCTTCTTTTTTGATAGTCCCTTAGTAAAGGTCTTACTATGAATTTGTTGGATTGTAATATTCCAGTGTTCTTTGTGTTTCTCTTTGACCCAACTTCTTACCTGCTCACTTACTGTGCTCTAAGACACTACCAGAACAGATTCTGGGCCCAAATATGAGGCAAATGATCGATTGCTGAATGTCGGGGTACCCACAGCAAAGTAACTTTATTTCGGTCTGTCAGGCTATTTGATTCTCGAATACCTTTCCAAATCAGTCTTGATAGTACTTTGGAGTAACTGTTAGTTTGATTCCAGCTTATCTGATCCGTGATTTCCACCTCGAAATTTCAGTTAAAAAATATGTTGATATCGTGTGATCTGATTTTTTTGCTAAAACGGTTGCCTTCCACATGAGCCTCATTGCTTTTGTTATTTCTAAACAGGAAGGTCTTTGTATCTTGCTAAGTTCAGTTATACCAGTTTGTTGCTGCACTTTTCCCTGCCATACCAGAGATGCATAAGTGATCATAGGTCTGATTACCGTGGTGTGTTGTAGATATTGCATGTACTTGTAAAAAATGGTTGAAAGTTATATATTTTATGTATCCTTATTAGGAACTATTGAGTGAGTTTCATATAATGTATGTATATCTCTTATGCCATTATTATTTGGCTAGATTATTTTGTAACTTTACCCTTTTTTCTATATTGTTTATTTTATATCTATTGTCCTGTGGTTGAATGATTCTGTTGGACAATAAGGAAATATTATTATCGTTTGGTTGATAGTCGAGTGGCTTGCATGCTTGACTATTAGTGCGGAGTCCGGAGTTCAAATATCATTCTGTTTAGTGGTTTTCTTTCCGCGGGTGTAATGTTGATTAGGAGAGGGATTTGGCTCTGTGGGGTTAAAAAAATTATAATGCAAAGTATCTAGGAAACAATAATACAAGTTCCTTTGAAAGCTTTTCGAAAAGCCGAAACAGCTGATTATGTTGGTAATAAAAAAATTTAAAAAATATGAAATATTTTTGCCTATTCCGATTATCTGGAGTGGCACTGATTGGAAACGAAAGGACGAAATGTCGTACATATTTTCACCTAATTAAAACTAAAAATACTTTTACATAAACGATATAGAACGGTGTGTAAGAGAGACGGGAGGCATGGTAAGAGTCATCGTTAGCATGCAGACATGAGAAATAAGCGTTCAAAAAAGGTAAAAGGTTAATTCTACAAACTCGTTTTAAAATGTAAATTTAACTTAAGTTATACTTCAAAAAGGATATTCACTTATTTGTCTACAAATCGTTCCGTTACTAGAACCTTATTTGCGTGTCTTCTTGATAGAGTTCTAATTTCCTATATAGAATCCCATACCCTTCTGAATATTGTTTATTGCAACGAATATTTGAAATAGGGAATAAAACAACTTTTCGTACAAAATAATGGATTATACTTTAACATTTAATCATAAATGTCATTGTTCCATCCCTTGTTATAATTCAAAGCTTAAAATCTATATTTGCATTTAAGCAGTCCCCTCTATATGTATTTAAATCACGTATAGAGTTACAACTATATTCCTAACAATTTAGTTCGGGGATTAATCCATATTCAGGTAAATGCTGTGGCGTTATTGTGGTTGGGAAACACGCGGGAAAAGCTTGTGCTAAATTTATTTTTTTAGGAATATCCCGTTTAGGTACTCAGATAATGTCAGTTCGAGAAAGCGTGCTAAAGTTTGCGTGCCACTTCCGGAACTATTGTCGCTGGTTGGGTAATTACCGCGGCGCGCGATGTGAAGCGTAGGTTTAATTCTGGACGCGGCTTGCATAATTAATAATATTACCCCGTAAATTAAGGACCTTATCTCTATATGGCTGTTTCAGGTCTCTGATATTCTTGTGGGTTATTAGTTAGGTCCTACTTCCGTGTGTATTTTGATGACGTTTTGTTTACCTCAAGTATTGCGTTGGAAGTGCATGAAATTTTAATAATTCCCCGTTATCCTAGAAAACTGTGCCTACACAGAAAACAAAACAATATGTCAGAAAATTGAAGAAAAATGACATGAATGCCTAAAGTTTTTAGTTAAAAATTAGCTAAATAACTAACGTAGCTAAAATATATATCCATAATTTATTGCTTTTGCTAATGTTGTTGCTATTCACCTTGTCTATAAGAATAGTTGAATAAGTACTATTCATTAGATATTTCATATAAGAAAAGTATTTACAATTTTGTCTGCTATAATTTTATTTCAAATAGGTGTCTTATAAATCTATCTGTATATATTTGCTATATATTTGATTGCCAACTGGATGGGAAGTTCTCTTGCAAGCTGATTTAGGAGCTTCAGATACTTATCTTAGAATCTTTGTATGGTCTGGAAACAGCTTTATTTCTAAAAACTAATTGTAATGATTTTTTAATGCATAAAAACTTGCCTTAGGGGGAGAGAAAATAATAGTTTACTGTCACCTAAAACAAATCTAACAAAGATCCAAAGGTAAAGAGTGACGCATTACATTAGATTTTTCAATCACTTACCGTCCTCATTAAAGAGATTGCAAATTGAATTACAATTCAAATTGTATTTTTTAAAGAAATTAAATAGTTAGATATTGTTGTGGATGACACCAATTTCAGTTTTTACACGGACGATACGATCATTTAATCTGGTGAGGATTGAGGTAGGCTGGGCCGTAGATGAAATGATTTACTGTATAAATGGTATTCGAACAGAATTTAAATTGGAAAGGTCGTTGTGAACAGCTTATTGCTAAATTAATGCCTTTAAGATTCCTTTTCTATAAAGTGAGATATATACTAACACCTGAACAGCTTGTGGCTATCTATTACGCTTTGGTCTAGTCTACTCTGAGAAAAACACTGGTGGTAATATCAATAACATACATTTATTGAACGAATTTTCATCAACAGAACAAAATATGGCAATACAATACAATCAAAATATATCATTGTTTTGATAAAATATTATTTTTGCAATTAGTGCCGTGACCATACCATTTATTCCACTAGTGCCGTAATAGGGTCTATTACAGCACTAGTTGCGTAATAGAAATGGAACATTTAAGCAGATTTATTTTAAGTTAGTCACATTGCAACAGAAATGAAGATGTCAATATGACATTTTGTAAGCAAGTTTGAGGTTATTATATTAAAATTCATTGTAAGATTTGATATTTTTAATTAATCTTTGAAATAGTACAACTATTATAAACATTTATATTAACGTTTGAATTATTTTTCGAAGTGATAGTGATACCGTGTGCAGTAGAAACATTCTGTTGAAAATTATCGTTCTCTGCGATAGTGATATTGCTTCTGTCGGAGTACTCAAACTGTGAACCATTCCCAGAAGTTCCAGGTAGATTGACATTATTTTCCTGTGCAAACATATTTCCAACATCAATTTTATTTTTCATAGAAGAGGCAACGTAACCTTCAGCAACAGCTGTGCTTTTCCAGCCACCTAATCGTTTTATAGTTAAAATATTACCTCCAGTATTTACTATATGTGTCGCACTGGATCTTCTAAAACAATGTTCTGTATAAAGATGAGGATCTGGTAAATGAAGAAAACTGGCAATTTGTTTACGAACATTTCCCATGGTGTTAATACCGATAGGGCTATTAATTAAGCAGCCATGACGATAAGTTAGAAAAAAACGTTTGTGAGTAACTGTTTTAGGCCGCAGATTATTATATTTTTTTATAAGTTCGATGCAGTTTACATCAGTCACTGCGAACATTCTGGGTACATTGTTTTTTGTTTTAGGTATGTTGACTATAATGGAATCGGAATTGTATTGAAGATCTTCCACACATATATTAATTAATTCTTCTCGCCTACAGGCTCCATTATATCCTATTATCAAAATAACCTAGAATATAAAAAAATTACAAAAAAGTAACGAAATAAAATCAACACTAACCTTTATAGCCAAGTATTTTTATCATCGGCTTGTTTCAAAAATCTATGAATATCTTCTTCTTCTAAAATTTTAGATTTTTTTGTTTGATAACCTTTAGATAGCCGTTTTAATAATGCTTGAAGTTTCATATATTTTGATATATCCACATTTCTATGTACATTTAAACACGATTCAAACACGAACATCGAATAAATCGACCATAATGATGACGATTTATAATCTTTACGTAGCATTTCAAAATAAGCAAGTAAGACGTTCTCAGAAATATGAAGAATTTCCTTTACTTTGCACCATTTTTGTATCGCTTTTGATACATAGTGTACGATTTCTCCGGAAGTAAATTATTAATGGTTTTTTCAGCAATTTGCCGTATTTCAGGCGGAGTGCATGAAAAAGTTGTAGAACTCATATTAAATATTATAATATAGTTACTTTAGTAATATAATATATAACAAATTTCAAAAATGTGTCAATTTTAAATTAACTTGTCAATTTAAATCTTGTGCCAAACCAAGGTGACAACTGGTGACAACCGCCACAAAATTTCCCTAGATTATCAAATTTTTCTCGTTTTGCTTTTACAAAAAGAGAAATTTTAAAACTAATTGCAAAAAATAGCATAAAAGACACGTTTCATTTGACATTAAAGCACTCATTCAGTTAAGAAACTCGTGGCTACGCCACTCGATTCTTAAACTCTGAATTCGTACTTTGAAACGTCAAAATGATACTTGTCTTTTAATATACTATTACACTTTTTGATTAAGTAATAACAAAATTCATTAATGAAATACAATTTATTTTCATTATTATAGCAAATCATCTTACATTCGTTCATAGATAATGTTTGTTATAGTACCTATAATTTCACACGTTCAATAAATAATTTTGTTAATAATATTATATGAATGAACGTAAATTATTTTCACGTACAATTTATTCACGATATGAACGAAATGAAGTATTATTAAATGATACTCCCTCCGTTATTTTAATGTTTTAAAATTTATTGCAAGAACGAACAGATAACATACCTTGATGAAAGGTGTACAGCAGTCACTGATGCATTTTTGGCTTGTGTCGCAGTCGCTGGGTTAGTGAGAGTTTGAGGTGTGATCTTAGGACGGCGTACCTACATCTAAACTTATGATATCCTAGTGGGAGATCGAGGATGATGCTGTACCTGCAATTAACCTTGACCCCCTGCAATGGTTACATTTTTACGGTTAATTGTTTAGGCAATTTTCGTTTGACATTTTCTAGTAATTGCCAATGCTTGATCCCAATCTTGTTTCTTTTAATATTACTTTTACTGCAATCCAAATGAAGTGCTAAATAATACTGCAAACGCTTACCCACAAGTGAATTGAGTGAATGAAATGGGTTAATTGCATCAATTCAAGTTCATTTATTTTAATTACAAGTTTATACTATAATTAAAATTTATTAGGATTATGAATAACATGCATTAAATTAACCCCTTGTATTGACACCTTTCTTTATTCTTCTACTGGAGTTCGTACATAAAAGTGATAATTCACGGCCATTCAGTAAACCAAATAGAGTTGTTAAAACAAAATGTGTGTTCGTTACAACAATAACAATATTAACGTTGAGCCAATCAAGGTATGATTTTATTTTCAATGATTTTGATTTCATTAATACAATTAATGATTTGTTACTCAATAAATTTCTTCGTCATTTAATAAAATCTTTTTATTGATTTGATGAACTCGTCCTTTGGACCAATTTTAATGCATTATTTTATGTGAACAATGATTTTTTTCATTGAGCAGAAGCGCATTTTGAGAATAATGGTTGGAGTGGCTACAACACCTACGCGTAGGATTAAGAATATAGAATACACTTATTATTACTTGCAAGTTTTATTATTAACACTTGCAAGTTTATACATTTTTGAAATGCGTATTTATGTTTTTAAAAATATGGACAGATTTGTTGATTATGTCAGAAATAGTGATGTTTGCCATTATAATACGAAATCGAACGAGGATTTTTGCATTCCTTTTTCTAGATTTAATGTAACCAAGAAGTTATCTGAGTGTATAGGTTTAAAATTCTGTGAAGAATAGAAGTTAATATACCTCCCTGAATATGTTGGTTTTATACACCAATTCAAAATCAATCTAAAGTGATCAAATGGTTATTTCGAATTGGAATACAAATCCAACATATTCTGGGAAATATATGAATTAACTTCTACTCTAATCATTTCTGAGCCAAACGGTCAACACTCTTAAAGCTACAAGAGAATATTTATTTGAAGTATTGTCTTATACCCTGCACGAATATGTGTACATATATTTATTTTTATTTCTTAATTGTATTTTTTGATATCTGGGGAGGCCTACATATATTCCTTTTTCTTCATATGTTAAAATGTTAATAAATTATTATAAACAAAATGAAAAACGAGACGCGATACAAAACCCCTAGGTGTTTTTCATTGTCACCGCCTGTTAAACTAGCATTGCTTTTCGAAACTAATTTAAATTACCAACTTTGTTTTTTTTTTTTAAAAAAAAAGGTTTATCTTTATACTGGGTTTGTCTCCGAATGACGCTTTAAGTTGGTCGAATAAATTTCCAAGGCAGATGACGCAAAGTGGAATAATCTCTTTCTTAATTGCTATTTTTTATAATTGGTGATATTTTTATAGGTTTGTTATTGTTTTACGCTTATAATCGACAAAAAAAAAACATCCGGAGAGCGTATACACTCATTAAACTCTTCTCGAATGCCCGGGTGTGCATGTACCAAATTTTGGGAGACACCGATGTACAGATTTGACAAATATACGCGTTAAATTTTATCCATAGATTACAGAATCCAACCCTTGTTTAAAACGAACATAATGTATTCGTTTCGATACGGAAATAATTTTATGTGATTTGCAAAATTACAACTTCACCAAACCAATTACGGACCTGTCGAATACCGGGCAACGATAGCAACTCCCTAAGGAGTATCGATTTCAACATTATCCATTCGCTGGACGACCTTTGTCCAGATCGTTAAAAACTTTAACGTTGTATTTATCTATGTTAACTCTATCATTGACTCCTTTACAATTACTAGGGCGGAACGCCAACCAATGGACATTATCAGGCTGGAAACTATTGGATCGTACAACGGTTTATCTTACGCCCGATTACGGATTGCACTGTTGACTTTGCAAAAGCTTTATAATAGGATTCGCCCATTGCTACGCGACGTGCAGTCGATTCGTTCTAGATAGTATCGCGTTTTGCGGTTGAGCAGTACCGAGGTATTAATAATAGCGCTGTCGTCCTGAAATTATCGCACATTTGACGAGTGGAATCGCTTGTAGCACAATGAAGGACAGTGATTAACGACTTTGCAAACTATTAAGATCTAGATTAAACTCACACTATAGATAGATAAAGAAACAAAGATTATTTTTAAATATATGACGATGGTTGTGATATTACGCCAAATATTAAATCTTATAAAAGTTCCAAAATAGCAAAAAATTGTTTCCAATACATCTAAATCGGAAATTTTCACTAGGATACGAGGAGAACAAAAGGAACAGTTTTTGTCCTGTTCCAATCATTCCTCAAGAATAAAGGTGGAAGTTTAATAGAAAATATTGAAGAAAAAATTAAATGATCATAGTATTAAATAAATAGGTAATTATTTATAAAATATTAAAGGCGAATAGCTCACCGTATATGGTTGCAAAAATTATGTTCAGGACACTGTATTTATGAAAAGCTAAGTAATTACAAATGATCCTAACCCCGTTCTCTATCTAAAGGTGCTGCACGAGGCTATCTATTCTAAGTACTATATGGATTCTATAACAATCGAAATGTTCCTACTCTATTAAGTAAATAATTTCCCTATAATTATTAATAATAAAAATATAATACAGTAGCCTCGCAATTATGTAAATACTATTACAAAACTTCTTGTACTTGAACAATGATTTAGAAATTTAGCTACATTTTGCTTATGTTAGGTATTTAGCTGTTTTTTTTTTGGGTCATCAGAAACACCAACGATTCCTCTGAATTTAGCTGATGATGATCCTTTCGGCAATAAAACTTGCTATTCGCTAGTTTTAATTTTGTGCTTCTGACGCATATACGGGCTTGCATTCCGTCGACTTCAAGTTGTTTTAGTTGAAGTAGTAATTGAATGTTTTGTTGGAATGTACAGTCGCGAGCAAATGTTATAGGCACCTTTGACAAAACTAATGGGTTTCATGTTTCTTGCATTTTTTTTTGTGACAGTTATTTCAACGTTTATATAATCGTCTTTATGGTTACAATAGTCTTTATAGGCACCTTTTGTAAATGTATTATTTTTTTATATATATTTTCAAGTCTTCGAGATGTCACTTTCCCCCTCCCATCTAAAAAGTATTATAGCTGTACTAAAAACACTCTAATATGCAACAAATTAATAAGATCCCTTAAAATACTACATATTTATAATGTATTACCTACAAGTTTTTATTTTCTCATTTCTTACTGTGATATTCGCCCAACATTTAGGGTGCCTATAACATTTGCTCGCGACTGTATATATTTGCCAATAAACATGTTTCTTATTATTATTATTTGCAATAACATGTGGTGATGCAGTATTTACCGTTTGTATGAAGATTGTGAGAATACATGATTACAATGATTAAATGTTTATAGCCTTGGGACTCTCAAAAAACAATGATGTTGGCTGGAATTCATATTTATTTACTGAAGAAGCGACAGGTGTTAAGTTAATAAAACACTCAAAACACAATTAAAGTTGAATTAAATTTTGTTTTTCAAGAAACACAGGAAATGTTCTCGTTCTCCTACCAGTTTGAACAGCAGTTAACATTGGGGATTACTAATACAGTAATATAATTCAGAGCGCGCAGAGGTATATGTCTTCATTAGACAATTAGAACAGAAAGTAGCAATCAGAAAAATATGAAAACTGAGGCAGATTATGTTAGATTAACTTGACGTTTGTATATGTAAGTATTTACTTATTTATATCATTTAGTAGGGCACTAAACATCAAATTTTGACTAGTAATTACATTTCGTATCTTATAAAATTACAGATTTTTACAGTTAAAATCTTGTGGAAAACCTCAAGGTGGCATTCTTTTGCCGGAACCTATTATTTTCAAAAGATATGTAAATAAATATAGAATCGAAAAGATCTGATATCATTTCTTTATTGTATAAATTGGTGGAAGAATTATATGTATTTCTTAATTGAAAATCTTGATGTTCTAATGTTGTATCTTGCTGGCTTTGTTCGCAGCACTGATTAAAAGAAAACTTGCATGTGTTTTATTATAGCGTAAAAAGTGATAAAAAGGCCTTTCAATTTAATGGACGAGTTGTAGTTATTAATGAATTATATGCATTAGCATTAAAATTAAAGTCTATTTTATAGCTTTAAATGTTGAAATTGAAAGCCGTTGGTTTCAACATATAGTTGCAGCCTTCGTGCTATGGTTTCAATCCTAGCTTCAGTATTTCTGGTGTAATTTCCAAGATTGATGTGCTTATTCGTCCCCTCATTTGGTCGGCATTTAAAGGAGGGATAGCATATACTTTGTTACTTTCTTTAATAAAACTCCAAACAAAAAGTCTAATGGATTAACAGGTGACCTAGCCCTAGACAGACCTAAGACAAATGCGGTAGCTTACTTAAATAAACTTAACCTCCCTCGTTCCCTATATAATAAATTTCTGACGGCCACTCAAAATATACCCATATTTTATGGTCTAATCTGTAATATTGCTACTTATTTAAACTATATATACCTATATCTGGGCTTTTCTTTGAAAACCATAAGCATCCTGCAAACTATTTAAAGTAGCGCAGTTCTCGTTCAGTGTAAACTATTCCATCGTAGTAGAAACAGTTCAATACAATTTCATCATTTTTTACATTCTGTAAATCTCATATCTATATTAAGGAGATCGACTATCCAATCTGCTACTGGGAAAAGTTCCATGCACAGTGACAATTATTCTTGTATTAGATGTCAATTAAAATTAGGAAATAGTGCATTTTTTGGCTATTTTTTAATGGCGACATTTAGGTCATCGATGTTCCGACATTAATTGTCTTTTTCTAGATGTTAAAATATGACAATTTCCAAGTTACAGTTGACTCTCTATATCGAATTCTCATGTAGTATTCCAATTTGTTTAAATTAGGGAGAGTTTGAGTTAAAGGAAGTGACACAAAGAATAATATATTAATATATAATAAAGATATAAAGCAGAATCTTATAACATACACTTCAAGTACAGTTATATGCAATGATAAAAAAAAATTACTGTGGTTTAAAAAAGTCGAAAACGAAATTTTTATTTGTGTCAAAACTGTGCTGTAGATTCAGTATTCAAAGTATACCTTCTGCAAGTTGTGAAAACTGACGTTAGGTTCGAAGAGTGGAAAACTGACTTAAAATTTTGATGAAATATCGAAATTTTTGATTCGATTCAGAGAGATGGCGTTTACAAATGACTTACCAATCAGTTGGACATACAAAATTATGAATTCGATTTAGAGAAAAATTCAAATTAAAGAGAGGTTGATTTTGGGAGAGTCAACTGTAAAAATGATATTTTAATTTTATATATTTTAAAAAAACAACGTGATGTTGTTAATCAATTAGAAATTAAAATTTTATAAACAACAAAAGCCTTTATTATACATACAAAGATACACATACATATAAAGACAAACAATAAAAGGTTTTATTGCTATCGACATAAATATTGCAACATATAGGAATTTCTTTATTATTAAAATATACTAAAGCTTTTTTTTGGGGGGATAGGTTGTGCATATCTAGGAACCTCAAAATTTATTTTGACAGACATCACGACAGATACAAAAAATATGCTGTAAATCTCCAAAAAGTGAGGTCAATATTTGGAAAAATTGCAGTTTTCATTTTTTTTTAAATATCAAAATTTGCACACAGCCTGAGAATTGAATTCTAAGCAACTTTTTCAAATAACTTTTTTGGATATCATGTCATCTAACCTCACTTTTTGGAAATTTATGCCATATTTTTTAAATTTACTGCGATACTAGTGGTCACGTGAAGTATGTCAAAATAAATTTTGGGGTTCCTAAACATGCAGAACTATCTCCCAAAAAAAAATGGAATATTTTTATTATTAAAAATTAAGAAAAAATTCACATGTTGCAATATTTATGCCGGTTACTGTATATATTTTGACTGAACAATAAATTTCAACATTTACCACTCTACATTACAGTAATTTTTCCCCATAAACTGAAAATTCCCTGTATTCTATTAATTTTACGCCATTTTTGAGGTACTTCTGCCCGACAAAACATTTACTTTGCAAAATTGCCCCAGTTATTATATATTATTTACTATAGTAAGTAATATTCCTAGTTTTGTATTAATATTTATACTTTTAAGTGGGTAAAGCTCAAGAAAAAAATAAAATAGTAGACAGCTTAAGTACTAATAATATAAATAAAATACTAATTTGAGAACTCTGAAAAATGATCTAATGAAGTCCTCCCCACTTGCAACTTAAGAAAAAAGCAACTTACCTAAATGGGTCCAAATAAGTAGTGATTAAGAGTTCGTAAAGTGCAAACAGTTCATACAAATTACAAAGATTAAAATATATGAAAGACGAAACGAAAAAATAATAAAAAGAAATAAAAGTTATAACAAATCTACGAATCTACATGCACACAATTGGAACCATCAAAAATAGGATTAAGATAAAAGAAGATAAGGGAAACGCTGAGAATACAAAAAAAAGAAACTCATCTCCCGTTCTATACGTGTATTTATGAACGGACGCTTTCAAACGGAATATCGAACGGAAAATCAAGAAAATAGCCGAAAGAGAAACCTCTTTCGATAAATCTGGCGCACACGCGAACATCGCGGACAATAAAAAGTTTCGTCCGTAGAACGTCAACGTAACGACACGAAAAACTGTCAATTCCAAATCTATGTCTCTGCGCGAAATTACGTCGGTTCATCTGTCCGCTGGCGCCGCGAAATTGATCCCGAGAGGTCGCTGGAACGGTTCCATTGCTCCGAAAAACTCGGTCGGCACATAAAAGCTGGAAAAAAATATAATGAGGGCGGGTGGTATGCTTTTCTTTTTGTCCGGTAGCGGCGCTAAGCACACTTCGACTCTACTAGAAGACACCTGCCTACTAAAAATTTATATGAGTAAGGGAGAAGATATCGGAGTTTGAGGGTGCCATTTGCTGAAGTGCTCGCTAAATGATAATACCGAAGGAAGTGGGAGGTAACACATTATTTAGTGTATATAAATGATGCTTTCCACTTTAGATACAGTTCCATTATTCATACGATAAAATTATCAATCTTATGTTGGGTAGTGCGCAATTTCTGAGAAGGTAGTTGCAAGTAGGAAAATAATATAGGAACGCAGGTAGCACCGATAATTTATGCGAACTGGTAAATGAAATTATGTCTAACCAAAAATATTTTTATTATTGTTTTTCAAAATAGTCACCGTTAAACTGAATACATTTATGCATTCGATAAAACAAATTTTTAAAACATAAATTCCAATCTTCATGAGTCCCTTCGGAAACAAAGTTTTTTAAAATATTCCACCGCTTCTTAGTCCAGGAATTTTAGCACAAAAAACGGGTTCGCACAAAAATTTAAGCAAAGCAAAGGGGGGAATTTAAACGTATTTAGCACAAAATCACTAATCACCTCTCGAGGAAAGCTTTTGCTTCCAGTTCTCGAATTTTAGGCTTATTTTTAAATGCAAAATTTTAAGATGAGAAGTTTTAATTTGAAGAATTAGAAACTCCCGACGAAGAGGACGCGTGCTTATTCCTAAAGCTAAATTGAAGGACCGCGGACTAATTAATTGAAAAGAGCAATGTTAAGGGTTTTTATAAACTTTGGTTGTGACGTCATTTTGCACCGATAACTAGTTCGGCCTCTCTTTACAGGAGGGGCGCAAGTATGACCGAAGGCGTTATTTTTCTGATCTTCAAACGCCCTACTTGAGAGGAACGTGGGAACTGCTGAACAGCATTTGTAACATACAATAAACGAAGAAGCAGATAACACACAAAGTAATACCATATTATTTTAATTACGCGAGTCTTTAAACGATAATATACTATTATTTCCTGTTAAGTAGACGCTACTTCAGCACAAGCCGCGGTACCTATCAACTACGTATTAATAAAATGATTTTAAATACTTGCATTATACAGGATGGAATTTCGAATTCTTACATTATCATTTAAACGAGGAAAATAAAGAAACCGCAGGGTGCCAAGTCGGGGCTGTATAGTGAATGAATTTCACCTTAGAAGCCTAGAACAATTGCTTCGTTTGTTTGTCGGTATGGCTTGATGCGTTATCTTGATGCAGAACAATTTCACATTTAGGACGTCGATGAAAAAGCTTCCAAACACATTTCGCAGACATAGTGTCTACCATTCTGCCGTGCTTCACCGTGCGTCTATCTTCAAGAGCAAGATTTGCAACTGGTCCAGATTTCGACAAAAACTAACTTATTATTTTCTTTACTTCGAGACTCTTTGACTTTGACTGGATTAGAGCCAATCCAACTTTTGTCACTAATAATAATGTTGTATACTGCTTTTGACTTACCGGTCGTTGCACTTCATTAAAGTTGTTTTGCACCATTCAAGAAGCTGGATTTTTTGAACATATGTTAAATTGTGAAGTATCCAGCGACAACACATATTTCTTGCTTCCAAGTAATCATGCAGAATTCTTTTAAATGTAGTCATACCGATGCCTAAATTGCTACTAATAATTCTGTAGATGATTCGATCGTCTTTTTCAATCATTGTGTTCGAACGGCAGCTATGTTTTCATCAGTAATTGCAGAAACTTATATTCGTTTCATCAGTTGTAAATAGTCCTTTGAGAAGGCACTTCATCACTAAATGCTTCAGGAGACAGCGAGCTTTTAAAACCTTAATAAATCATGGCTTTAACATTTTTTCTTGTAAAATGTATTTTTCAAGCACTTCACTTACATACACACTAAAAAGTTGCTGCTGCATTTATTGTAACTAAATTTGAAATGTGAAACAGCAAAATAATTGTTTGACAGCTTGTTTGATTCTCCATGGCCACTCGATCCACCCGTTTATCAGTGCTACCCTCGTAACAAGATAGCGAAGAGCACATAAATATTGTAATAAAAGGGATAAATTTATTGTTATTGAAATATAAATTTGCGATCCTAAAATGTTTTTTTCATATAACACTAATAGGTAAATAATAACAAAAAAGTGTGACAGATATTTCTATAAATTATTTTTATATTTTTAGTTACCAATAATCCTTTTTTTAATTACATAAAGTTTTATGCAAGGTAGAGTTAGAGAAAAAATAGTCCGGATAGCAAGGCTGAGAGTCAACGTCCAGAGAGGCGTCTACCTTGCATACCCTTGATTTTATTCATATATTGTCGTTCGATGAGGACACATCCCACGAAGCCATATAGTCATTTATGTATATGCAAATGAGGGCAGTAAAATGCAAAAAAGTTTTACCTGTATTTCTATTCTCTGTATTTCTACTTCTCTTTACCTGGATTTATACACGTATGTTTTTGAGAGGTCAAATTTACCATACGTCTGTGGCTAGATATCACATTACGGGTTAAAATATTGATTTATAAAAGATGCATTGTTCGGTGTCTTGCCAATTCTGCCCCTCCCATTGCAATTAACTAAGAGTAACTTTAGCCACTTCCGCTCCCAAAAATGTCCTTTTTCAGCACATTATGCGTATTACTGCTGGGCGTGCACTCTGGATACTTTTTGGATGTCTACCAATCAGAACAAGAAAAGGCGTAATTGTGGTAAGTGAGAAAATCCATCTCCAATATAAGAGCTTAGGTTGCGTTGTCATAACAATGAATTTATAAAACTATAATAATTTTTGAATCAAATATAGATTCTTTATGCACGATTATGGTTTAATTACGTAGAGTCGGAAATGGCAAATTGATAAATACTTGCAATAATATGGGAGGGGAAATAGAAAAATTCTTGATGAAATGGCGACACGGAAGTGGCATGTACTCCATTGTTCCTTCCCTTCAAGAACTTGCGGGAGTTGCATAATTAATAAACATGCAATTTAATTTCACGAATATTTCTATATCTTCGACACCAATTCCTTAAATAGGCTCCGGATTCTAAAAAAATTACTAAATTAGGTGTAATTAGATGCGACAAATTGGTATACGTTTATTAATTTACCATCTCTATTTTATTTAAAGTGTAATGGGGATGCCTAGAACGCATTCTATTTTAAACATTTTATTTTAAAATGTTAATACTTAAAAATTATTTCAAAGACAATATTTAGAGATGCCAAACCAAATATGATTATTCTTAATAAAAAACAAACTAAAGCTTTTCATAAATTTTCTGTAAATTGTTTGTCCCATGAACATTTTTTTTCTACATTTACAATTTGATTAGGTTCTTATAATAAAATATTTCTTGTCTTAAGTTCTTGACATTTCTTTTTCTTGATATTTTAAACGAGTCTGCAATAGTGTTTCTGTAATAATAGTTTTTCTTGTGCTATTTTTTTTCTCTTACTTTCGCTACTAATAGCTGTGACACCTTTTGGCTGCAGTGGTTGAAGATGCAGCCTGTTCATTTATAGCTTCATTTATTGTTATATGCACTTCCACTTTTGATTCATGATTCATATATTGTGTTTGTAGATAGTATTAGAAATTGAGGGCCGATAGACTTTTTTGTTGTAAATAATTCTGCCATTTCGTCAGCAAAAGCAAAATATTTCCACCCTCTCCTTTCAGAAACTTTGTTCTCTGTATCAATATTCGCAACTGCTTGTAGGTACAGGGTTTTTTTCAATGCTGATTAGTTCTGAAGTAGTGCAGAAATCGCGCATGCGTTTCCTATATTTATGTATGGATTCTGGAATTATGGGTTGTAAAAACGATTCTGGGTTTGGCTAAATATAACTTTGTAATTTAATGCAATTAATATAATTATCTTGAAATAACACATAATACTTCCATAATATACCTGATGTTATCTAAAAAAAGATTAATTGTATTTTAAACAAATTTAATTCGGTTAATGAGAGAATAAAGTTCATTTAAAGCTCTTCCTTATCTGGATATCTTGATTATCAACACTAAAGGAAAAATAATAACGGATAATAAAAGTGAGAAATGTAGTTTATGGAATACAGTGTTAAAAACGCTAAAACAGCATCACTATGACATTGCTACACACAAAAGCTGCACAGGGTTGGCTGAGCATTGAATTGAAATGAATGAAACACTAAGATTTTAGATGTAGAAACAAATTATAAAAAGCGTTTAATTTCGGAAATGATATACAGTGTCCACATATGGAGTTGACAATAGGTTTAATAGACAAAAAAAACTGAGTTGGAATTTGGTCTCAAACCTATTTATCGCTTGCTTTCGAGTTAAAAACCTAGTGGGCCTTTCCAGGTGAGTCAAAATTGTTTTGGTTTCAAGTAAGGTACCTTTTTCGCTGGCATTATTCCAAACTGTAACTTAGAAATGTGGTTCAGAATGGAAAGTTATGGCGGTATGCAAATTTTCAGAATCATCGGGGAACTTTGATAAAATTCGCAACTGCTTGCAGGTACAGGTTTTTTTTTTCAATGCTACTTCTAATTCTTTAGCAATAATTATCCACATGGCTTTCATTGGTTTTGCTTCAATTGTTCCCACTTATCTTTTATATTCTTTTGTATAAATCTACAAGTATTTTAGGTAATTCTATTTTAAACATTTTATTTTAAATTTGGCTTATTTACTTGCTTAATAAAAAACAGTTGATTTTATCCTATTTATATAAACATATAAAACGCATTGATTCTATTTGTAACGTATTCTTAGTTCTATTTAATCTCTGTGTGTGTGTGCGGTGATGATGTAAGTGGCGTCAAGAAAGGAATGGACAAATAAATTTTGGAATAGAGCGGAGGTGCCGTTCGTCTGGGCGCGGCCGTTGAAGCAGCCGCCATTGAGCACCGGCCACAACACAGTTACACATTATTAAAAGTAAATAACGTGGCGGACTAATTTATCCCCGATATTACTGAAATACATTGGCCATTTGTTGCTGCCGGAGAAGAATACCAGATATTGGTAAAAAATAAACGCGTAGTGGGTTAACATGTCCCTACTATTGTGTAATGCGCTAACCGTTTGTTAAGTGCCGAGACATAAAATCTCGTGAGTGAGAAATCCAGCAATTAGTTATTAGATCGTATCTTAGCCCTGTGGCTCTAGTGTTGTGTTGCTGTATGTTGGGAATTTCCTTATCCAGAAAGCACGATGAAGGGGCGAACATGTAATCTGCAATTGAAATAAAATAAATTATTGAATAGAATTGAACTGCGTTATTTAAAATGCAAGAGCCTCACCTTTGTGTAACAGATAAATCGTACCTGTAACTGTTCTTTATAAAGAGAAATAACATTTGAATTGAAATCTCGAAATAGATATTGCATTAGGTACAATAAAAGATGGACTAAAAAACCGTTTGTTTTTAATTTTTCGGTGTAAAGAGATTTTAGTGTATTAGAGAATGCAAATAATGTAGAATTACTTCATCAATTTTTCATGTCGCGACATTATCCTATGAGAAGCAATAATTATTGTAATTATCCTGGTTATCATCATTTTTGTTATTACTTGCACAGCTTTTCATTGTAACACAAATTTTTATTTTTATTGTAGGTGATAATACCAACCTTATGGCATATTATCATATGCTAAGTACATTCAAACGTGGTTTTATTAGAGGTAAATGCACTCATGCCGTAGTTTTGCAAACTATAAACCTGCTTTATGCTTTTAATAGACTGTAACATATTACCCTATAAATTATACACGTTTATGGACTTAATCGATGCGAACTGCTGTTTCACAATTTATAAATCTGCTTTAGGACTTTAGTTAGCAATAATATATTAGGTACCTCGTGCATTATACATACGTTTATGATATCTTGAATACCATATCAGGTTAATTTAATTCAGAGGTAATCTTTCGCTAATGCTAACGGTTTCATAAATGTGTATGGTAAACGTTATATGCCGTGACCGGTAGAAAGTGCGCAGCATATTTTTTTGTCTTTGAATTTAGTAAATCTTTCTTCTTATAAATTACCTCTGTATGTCTTGAAACTATAATAACTAATAACAGACGTCAAATCTATTGAAAATTTAATTGTATATGAGGAAAGGTCAAAAATATGAAACTATGCTGAGTTTTTTTTTTTTGGATTTAGAAGATTCTTTTGTTAATAAATGTTGTTTTAAATTCAAGGCTATATGCAAATATGGAATATCACTTAATTTTAGCAATAAAGTTTAATCTTTTTTGACCTTTACTCGTATACAACTAAATTTTCGATAGATTTGATGAGTGTTATCTTAGTTTCAAGACATGCAGAGGTAATTTGTAAGAAAAAAGATCTACTAAATCCAAAGACAAACATATTTCCCATATGCTGCGCACTTTCTGCCGGTCACTGTTTCATTCAAAATGCTCAGCAGGGCTGATGTACTAAAATTGCTTATATTCAAATTGAAACCAGTGTAATAAAAAGTTTGTAAGTAAACATTTCAATTTAATATACATAAAATTTTAATTAATTTAAATTACATTCAGCCGAAACTTTGTTCCGAAACCTGAATAAATTTTACAATTGATTACTCCATTATTTTAGGGGACGAAACAGTATACTCAGGCAATAGACATTAAATCACTTCCTGTGTTTATTTACGAGAACAAAGCATTTGCTTTAAACTTTAGGACACAATAAAAAAAATATGTATCTTGTTTGATTAAGCATTATTCAACTTCAATCAATTATGTACGCAATTTATGCAATTTTAGCTTCGTAACTTGTATTTAATCGAATCGAAGTTCATTTTAGAAAACAGATTGAAAGCACGTTACTGAGGAAATTCTTCACTCGTTTTAAAAGTTCACACAGTAATTGTTTTTATGACCACATCGTTTTTCCAGTATAAATTAATTTAGCCACCCAACTCTTTGTGGACGGAGTAATTTAGAATGGTTGTTAATTAATGTGCTCGTGAGCAAAAGACATTTTATCGGCTTGTAAACGCGAGTTTTTCTTGTTGTAGCTAGGTGAAAAAATAACCATACATATTGCTGTGTATTGATTGTAATTGTAATAAATGAACTTGCAGAATGAAATTAACAAGGAAAAAGAAAATTAAATTAGCTAGTTGAACGGATAAAAATTTAAAAGGCGCAAAAGAGCAATTAACCTCAGAGTTACCCTCGCGAATTAAAACTTGAATCTAACCACGAAAAGTAAATTGTGAGTGAATGAAATCTGACTTTCTTAAAAACCCCAAAAATTGAAAAGCTTTAATTAAAAATAAAAGAACAGAATTTTTAACCCAACGAAGATAATTAACAATCAAAATTTATTTTATAAAAGGGTTAATTACAATTTTTGCAGAAAAAAACCGTGAACTGAAGGTTCTGGCCAAAAAATAAAAAACTGTACTTGATTCTAAATTTCAATAGGACAATGCTATTTCCTATGCAAAGCAAAAGATTTGGTTTGTTCAGGAAGATAATCCTATATCTTTCAATTTCAAACCACGTGGTTTCAACAAAATAAATTAAATTCGTGGACAAACACGAAATTTATTTATAGTTTAGTGAACATTACTATTGAGTGATTATGATGCTGTATTTGCAACTCTAGATTTCTGATTTAGTTTTGTTAAATGTTTAACTGGTAATATTTTTAGTTTGTCAATATTGTTTTCACATATTTTTAATTTAATTTTAAATTGTAGCTTGAGAAAGACACAAGTTTCAAACATTGCAGATATGAAATATGATTATTGAATAATAAAATATTTGCTTATTTTTTTTTGTCAGTTAATTAAATACCATACCACATTTGAATCGTGAAATATATGTTTCTGCAGCAGTATATATCAATGTAAATTAACTAAAGCTTCAATAATATTTGAAAATTTTAATACTTAAAAGTTATCTCAAAGACAATATTTAGAGATGCCAAACAAAACATGATTATTCTTAATAAAAACCAAATGTTAATGAAACTAGAGCTTTTCATATATTTTCTGTAAATAATTTTTATTTATTTTATTTATTATTTTTACAATTAGAATTTGATTAATTTAAATTAATTATGCAGATTTATTCCAGTGGTTTGAGAATACTTAAATAAGAATGTGTTGAATAAAGCAATTATTGGTTGAATCAGCTGTGTAGATCTATAAGTTGTTAGGTAAGTGGTAACATACAGGTCTAGTTTTTCTTCGGGGTAGGCACTGCAATCTTATTTTTTATTAATATAAACCAGTTTTATAAAGAAGAAGATAAAAACGCGGCAAATGTAATGCTGTATAATATACAGGGTTAATATAAAGTCCCAGAACGGTTGCATAACTTTGTTATTTGATAAGGTATTTTTTGAAATTTGGTATGCATATATAGTTAAAATTTATGAGTTTACTCATGATATTGCCATTTCGTTTACGCTTTTTGTTTGGTGGCAATTGTTTTCAACTTTTGTTTTTTAAATGGGACACCTGTAATATTTTTACACTATCGGATGTAGAATGAAAAACTACGTGCGGAAACATCAACATAACATTTAATTTCCAGCAAAAGAAAGTATTCTAAAAGACAAAGGAAATACTGATAGCTGAAAACTAGTTTTCTTTGAAAACAGTTTCAATTTTTAAAATAAATGTTCAAATTGTTCTCCGTTTGCAAGTTGGCAGTAATGCAATCGATCAGTGAAATGTCTCAGTAAATTCTGAAAATTGATTTCTTCAGTTATTCGCCCCTCTAATTGTTCCCGAGTATATGGTCGATTTTTACATACTTGACATTTCAAATGACTACACAAGAAGAAATCAAGCGGTGATAGGTCTGGAGAATGTGCTGGCCAATGAATCGTTCCTCTACGTCCGATCCAGCGGGCTGGAAATGTGTTATTTGCTGCATCTTGAATTCGATCCGTCAGCTCCACTACTGCAGTCTCAGTGGATCTGCCCGTTTGATAAGCTTGCTGACAGGGGGTGCAACGGTACCCGCTCCAAGATATCTGTTTTGATATAATTATCTACAGCTTTTTCTACCGTTTTCAAAAAGAATGATGTAAGACTCATAGGTCTGTGGGATTTAGTGTGCGTAATGCCCTTTTTCTCTGCTTTTGGCATGAACGTGACTTTGACCCTTCGCCAAGCTTCTGCAATATAACCCAGCTCCAAACTACTTCGGCTTATCTTAATCATGTGAGGAAGGATTTCGTCCTGCCCTTTCTGAGGTAAGACTGGAAAAATCCCATCTACTCCCGGTGTTTTGAAAGGTTGTAAGGTATTCATAGCCCATTTTAACCGCTACATATGTGTCTGGCCATTGTAGTAGCTTCTTTAGTTGATCTTCTATATTGCTCGGAAAGATTTTCCGAGGTACCCACTTTGCTTTCAAGGAAGTGAGTCTCTAGAAGGAGGAGAGTTCTTTTTCACTTTCACTTTTCACTTAGTGTCATATCTGTATCGATTCTACCCTTCGCCATTTGAAGTCGTGAAGCGGTAGGTGTTGAATCGATTTCCTTACAGAGCTCTCTGAAGTTGTCTCTTCGCTTTCCCAATAGCTTTATTGTAGGAGGTAAGCTTCTCCTCCATTACGCTTGACCTTATTAAAGAGCTTCCGCATATCGGCTCTTAATTTCAATCGATGGCATTCCACTAAGGTGCGCCCCTACATGTTTTACTCTGCTGAATAGGACAACTCGATTCATATGCCTTGAGTATAGCCTTTGTTCACCTCTTTGAGGTCGTTTCCCAGATCCTGATGATGCTTGACCCTTCTGCATTGAATGACCTTCAGATTGCTACTTAGATTGGTCGCTTACTGAATAAAAAAATGACTTTTTGATACATGTTGCCCCACACATCGCCCATACATTGACTTTTTGAGGGTACTGCGTATGCACTTCGTTCATCCAATGAGGGTTTTCATTTGTCCAGTAACGATAATAATGCCTGTTGACCGTACCATTGAGACAAAACGTTGCATATACACCAAGAAAAAGACAAATCTGAATTGAACCTAAACTGAGTCTGAGTCTTCAGATTAATTCATTATATTTCACAAAAATGAAGTCTGCGATCTGGACATCATCTCCAACAACTCTTAACAAGGTGCATTTTGTAAGGGTTTTAGTTTTGCGTTTGACTTTCACAAGATTTTACGAGATAGATTTTTGTGATTCCCTACAACCAGAAATTTACATAATATTTTTAAAAATATATTTTATAAATATTTTTCGATAGAGGTTTTTGAATATATTTAGAATGTATAACGTCGATAACGAAAAGTTGAAACATTACATAGAGTTGTCTAAAAGGCAAGAACTTGTTTTTTCACACTCATCATACAAGTTAATAACATAATTCTAGCATCTTTTAAGGCATACTGAAGGTTTATCAAATTAATCACTATTTTTTAATTGAAGTTTCTAAATAAAAAACAAACGTATTTATTATCATTTTATTTGAATAAGCCAATAAAATGAAAATACTCATTTTAAGTCTAGCCTTGGCTGTGGCCAGGTACACCCTATGGCTTTTTTCATATCTTCGGTAGTGGCGCTCTCATGGCGTTTCCTTGCAGCCCTAAAACAATGCCAATTGTATTAGATCATACCATGAATAAAACATCGTACAACATTATCAACACCTACTAATACATTTGGAGCATTTACGATAATTGGAGTGGTAGCTACATCTAATACTTACGATGCTTATTTTTACTTTATTCCATAATATTGAAAACATTCTACGTGCAACAATAATACAACACAACGTATTCTAACCTCTATTTGAGGTTATGAGCTATCTACCGAGATGAATCTCTTAAGCAAATCAACTAGCAATTTATCTGGTAGATGCAGTACATATATGATGCATAAATTCCTACAATTATATTATTAAACGATTTCTGTACATAGCGATATTGAGCATTCCAATTATCTATAAAATGCCATGACATGTTCAAGTTTGCTTATCTCGTAGTCACCACAAACACTAAAACACACCGCAACATTAATTACACAGTTAACCCAAATCTGCCCTAATCGTATACTATTATAAACTATAACATGTAACGGACAAACGAATGAAAATGTTGATGATACGCACGTGCGCGTTGCATTCTATGTACCTAATCCATAAACGCATAAACAATACTAAATCATATAACACCGGCACCGTAATGAATAGAGGTGTTGTGTTGACGTTCGCAACTTACAAATATCACAAATAATAAATACAAAACGCAGATATATTAAAGAAAGTTACAGAGCTCAACTAGATACTAATTAAATCATATTAGATATATATTATCTAATTAATTTTTAAACTATCATTTTAAATAGGTACATACCTATTAATATGTATGCATATTTTACCCATTTTATATTATTTGTCCTACGCACCAAATGTAAAAAGCAAAAATTCAATCTTTTTTTTATATGAAATAAATATTACAGAAATACAAAGCAAAATATTCTGCAGAGTTATGAAAATAATATTGAGAAAACATCTGCATAAATATTATAATGCTACATAACATAATATGTTTTAAATGTTTTCCTAATATATTTCTATAATATATTTTATTCATATTATATTAATATAACTAATATTCAAGAAAGATTTAATATTTTTTAAATATTTATAAAATATGAAATAAATATAGCTGGTCACTGGGGTTATTATGGTTTTGCCCCAATTCCGTTGTAGACACGTGAGAATTTTCTTGAACTATAAGTAAAACATTTAAATTGGTGTCTTCATCAGTTGCTGTTCTTGGATGTCCAGTTCGACGTAAATCTTTTACTTGGCGAAATGCTTCGTATTTCTAAATTGCCCGGCACACCGTACTTTTATTTATTTGGCGATTCGGATAAACCTTATTAAATAATATGCGAACTTCTTCCAAAGAAAGTTGACGGTCAGAATATCCACGCATCATCAAAATATCAATTCGCTCTGATTCTGTAAGTTTTACTGCCATTTTCAAACGTTTTAACAACAAAACGAAAAGATAGTGCGGTAGACTACTTATAACAACAATCTGACAGCTTGTTTGCAAGGCAAACTTGTCTATGTGCTATCGAAATTTTATTTTCTGTAAATAGTACAGTAAGCTTTTCATTCTACATCCGATAGTGTAAAAATATACAGGGTGTCCCATTAAAAAATCAAAAGCTGAAAAAAAATTCTATCAAACAGGAAGCGTAAACAAAATGAGGATATCATAAGTAAACTCACAAATTTTAACTGTATATCCATACCAAATTTCAAAGAATACCTAAACTAACAAAGCTATACGCCCATTCCGGGACTTTATACTAATCCTGTATAATAATCCCTAAAATGCGGTTATCAGATTTGATTTTTCCAAACGACATATTTACAGCGTATATTTAACTAATGGCGCATTCTCTTTTCCACAATAAATAATACGCCGTTATAATTATATACAGGTACTACGCACTTCCATACATCACGCACCGAAAAACCAATAACAAATTTGTAATGCGCTCATTGGAGTGCAGCGAACAATGCATTCCATCGCCCCATTCCGAATCGGTTGTTATCATAATTTCAGCGCGGCAATAATGGTATTGACGTTCGTACGAACGCAAATGGCACAGCGTGAATACCAACGTTTCGGTTATTTCGGGCTGTTTTCAAAAGCGCTAGGTGAGAAATTGCGTGCTTTTAAAATTCAAATCCAGTTTGTATGCGCGACTATGGTACCGGCAAAAGAAATATGGGGACGGTATTGTTTATGTGCACAAAACACACAGAGATATTCATAGTGACTTGAGTTCGTTTTAAATATTTAAATTCACTATTTACATAAATTACATTACAACTATATAGAGGCGACTATATGTAGCGTTACGCCTGTCAGCGGAAAGGATTAAGGGTTAGTTGTATACTTGTTGATCGTTGCATGACTTCCGGAAACTACCGTCCTGAGATTTATTAAGGCGATATGATGTTTTGAATAGGGCTAAATTGAATTTTCGGATCGCGGTTGAATGTCGAATAGATTCAGTGCTCTCCGTAAATCTAGTGCATAATATAGGTGTCGCTCTTTATTTATTGTAGCAGTATGTGATAAGCTCGTGTTTGCTACGACGGAAGATTTACGACATATTTTCGTGCAGTCGGTGACATTGTAAAAGTCACACGTTTATAGGAAATAGATGCAGTGACGCTGTCGTGATTTGAATCGTATTGTTATCTGTAAAGCGATGGCATGACGTTGTGATAAAATATATGAGCTTCATATACTTACGTTCAAGATTGTTTCGTTTTAGAAAGTTTCACGCTACAATGTTAGGAGAAAATAAGTTACATCGTAGACAAAAATTAATTATTATATTTTACCAGAACTTACTTTGCAGAAAAATGATTTGTTGTTATTCTGGCGCATCCACCATAAGTTCATAACCCCTTTCAACTAGAGGTGCGTGTTTCAGTTGGACTGAAAACATCTAGATGCGGACCGAGCAATGCTTTTTTATAATGGCACGTTAAACCTGTTCGGCGCGCCGAATTTATTTGCGAGCATTTATAGCATTTGACTAAAATATGTCAACTTGATGCGGAATAAGTTTAAAATAGGTAATTTGTAAAATGTGCTTACTATGTTTATTTGGAGTTATAGATGTTGTGTAAATTATCTGGTCTATTTAATTATTAAATCAACATACTCGCCAGCACTAGTTGCTACAACTACTATTGTAGGTATTTGCAATATGTAGTTCCCATAGAATGAGAGGTTATCCTTTTGGAAGGACGAGCGGTAAATATGAATTAACATTTTATATTTTTACGTACGCAAATGATATAAAAGCATATGTATATGCTGCCAAGGAATTCATTACTGCTGCTAAACAGGGCTTATTTCCGGCAGAATTATTATAATTAGTACACTGAGAAAAGAGATTGCATTAAATGAAAAGTTTTATACCTTTTGATTTTTATCATGTTCAACGAAAAGAATACCTTTTCTCAGAAAAGTGTTTATTTTAATTGAAAGTAGCGTGCTGTTTTGCCGGAAGACTATTTTCTTCTTAAGTACATGCTTTTCGACGAAAAGTAACCGTAATTAAAAGTAATGCACCTTAGTTTTGATTAATATTTTATAATGTCTGTATAACTTCTGTTTAAGTAAAACAGTACGCATTAAATATTATATTGTTATTATTATGTACATATTTAACAACATATTTTAGTTTCTTTAAAGTACGTTATCATATTATTGAATTATAAACAGTATTTTAAATAATATTTTAAATAATAAAAGCCGGACGTTTTGGTTTATTTGCGTGGATACGCCTGTATACATTGAATTAAAACTTTTGCCTTTTAACGGAAAATGCGAACACCTGTATTCAAGCTGAGTGCCTTTTTACGCACAAGTATTTTAGTTTTATTCGTGTTTCCACGAGCATAAGTCTCAGATACACAAACAATAATGAACAAAAGTGAATATTTTTCGCGTGAGGTTAAAGAAATTTCAGAGATAATTGGAATCTTTTCAGTTAATGCTGATTTACTTATAAGCCAAGGCACTTTACAGTAGTATATAGTGTTCGTAGGTTTTAATACTGTTATACGCGGGAAAAACGATCTTGTTGTTTTCAACCATTTTTCATGCATTTAGTTACAGTTACTAAATTATTACTTGATATTAAAAATATTCCTGTATTCAGTCAAACAAATAATTTGGTTAGTAGATTTATTTGAAGCTACCGCAGTATTTATTAATTTAACTAAACATTTACATGGAAGTAAAAATAAATATCGCATTTTATTTTCGTATAGCAGTTTTCTCCCCATATAGTACAGCAGAAGAGCAGATATACATACTTATGTGTAATAGAGAAATTGTCGCATAGATGGCGCATCTCCTATTTCATTCCAGTAACAGATAATATTTCGCACAAAATAGGCTGGGAACTACGATCGTCACATACTAATCTGGTATATGTACCAGATCAACACCTGATGGGAGTAGGCATCGCCATTGAAAGGACGATTTCTTTAACGGCACACTAGAGTGCTAGGATGGTCACTGCGACCAATTCCCAATACTACTAGGATTTACAACATTCTAACGGCGAATCCCTCCTTAGTGCATGGGTTTTTGGAGATAATTCATTATTTTCATTTCGATCAAAAATGATCACGGCATTTTGTTGTGTTTACGTTTAAGTCTAAAATGAATAAATGTTATAAGAAAAGGAAAAATGCTTACGGTTTTCTGCCAATCTGCATAGTTTTCAAGTTCAAAATAAAGAGGACTTGAATCAACTAGCAATATCTTTCACTTAAAAGAATAAACTGTTTCAACGAAAAATATATTTTTTCCGAAGAAATGCTTGAATTTAAAATTATATTCTTTTTCAATAAAACACCAAATCATGTTGGCCATATAGAAAACGCAAAAACTTTTGGTTTAATGCAATTCCTTTTAAATGAAAAGGATATTTCTCTCAGTGAAGTTACTAAATAAATGGAGCTGGAATGTTTGGCTTTTTGTATATTAAAATACTTGTTTTGGAAATGCAAAATTGATTAAACCTTTGTTGTACTGAATATAAAATTAAAACATTCACAACTTCTTTTTGAAAATTGGGGTAACAAATGTTTGTTAGTTTTAAGCGTTTTCCCGAAAACCAGATTTTGTTATTAGGTTCGTACTTAACTAACTATTATTATTAATTATAATTCATTATTATTATTATTATTTCCCAGTTTCCACAGTTTAATTATTCACTTGATCTTCAACTTAGTGCATCGTA
>RXPK01002337.1:0-87986 GCA_004143645.1 Protaetia brevitarsis | reverse complement strand
GTGTTTCAAAATTAGTTTATTTTAAACTTTGTTTAGGCGTTCCGAGTGTGAAAGTTTGTTTCATTTTCGAATTTTTTTCTTTGGATCGGTGGAAGGTGTGAATATCTGTATTAAATGTTACATGTTATATTTAATAGTATTTGTTAATTTCATGAATGTAACATAAATTCAAAATGTTGCCTCTCCGAACAGTCGTTTCTATTCATATTGCGTTGTGCAAAAGTGTAATTACGATGACATACACACACACACTTATAATCTCAAATATAAGTAAATAGTAGAACATCATAAACTTTTAATGAACCACTTAGGTGGAATACCCTGTATACACATAAAATAAAATAAAATATGGTACTGCAGCTTTAAAATTCCTTCAGTTGGTTAAATGATCATATGTGCCATTGTAGATGAAACTGTTAGTGTCGACAGTCGATGCTCGATTCTGACGTCGGCAAGGTACGATCGTTGATAACAATGCACTGAGCGTGCAACAGCTACCGGCACTATTCCAACTGATGTAACCTAGTTACACAGTTAGAAGATAAACACGTAGAGAACGATTGGCTTCGCTCTCGTCCGTTTTCGAATCGTAGTAAATGAGCGTGGCCGGTCAAATAATCAGTATTGCGCAGCAGTGAATCGTGCACGATCGTGCATTTCATTCAAGAAAATTTTGGCGGCGGTGATAGTGTTATAGCCAGCACGTATGTGCTATGCTACAATCACGATAAATTAAATACACGTTTAGGCACTATGGTATGTCGCTATGATCTTCACCCATTTTATTATTAAATTTCGTTTGTTCTCTGATCTCTTATTTGTGATCTTGGTTTACGTGTGCGGTGTATTAGCCACACATTATTAATTAGTTTTTTCATAGACATTTTACATACGTTTTTTTGTTTTCAGTTTAAGTGATCATTTCATAAGTATATTAATATAATCAATTGTACATTAATGTCAAAAATTCTCACACTATGGGACTAATAACACACATACTATGAAAAGGTGCTTTAAAGTAATGAAGTGCATTTCAAAATGTTACAGTAAAAAGTACCCGAGAGATCAACATTTAATTTTTTGTTTTTATTAAAGGTGTAATGTAAGTCAATACATCATAGCAATCATTGGTGATGCTTGATGATGGAACCAGAGGAATTTGGGATCAACTACCTGCATTGGTTACAATCGTTGGCATACTCCCAACTGCAAGAATAGTGCGAGAAATAATTAAAATTAAGTTTTTTCGCAAAATTCGTTGCGATACGTTTGGTGTGATTTGGATAATGGAAATGTTAAATGTTTACAATTGTGATGTTTGTGGAAGGATTTTCCAGCAACACGATCAGTTAGACGATTCACGTTATTTTGCCATTTAAAGGCATGTGAACATGCGAAATAGCAGAATTTGGAAATTAAAACACCTTTCTTTTATGTTATAATATTAGAGAAAAATTTTTGAATACTTTTGAATTAGTGTCACCACAACTGAAGTGTTTGGAAAAATCCATAGCACAGTTCAGTTCTATTAATTTTAAACATCCATGTCAAGAATGCGATAATTTTACACATTGAAGTTTCTGATTTCAAAGATTGTTGGGTTTCAGGGTACACATTAAATAGAGAAGTGTGAAATCGCAGAAAAAGTTTGACATAAATGGAATGACAAAGCCATATAACTTCATAAAGTTGTCAATTAAATCAATATGTAATAACTTTCGACTTGCTACCTTCGTTGCTAGAATAAATTGTTGACCAGTACATTGTAATGTAATCTCTAATGAAACTTTCTGTTTGTAATATTATTGTCTATATTGTAGGCATAGCAAATATAAACATTCACTACTTATGTTTTCCATATTACCTGTTTCTCTTACCTGGAAATTAACTGGCAAAAAGACCAATCAAAAAATAGTCCAGTATATCTTGTACGCATTGCTGTTATAATGAAAGCTTCTAATCCAGACAATGCATATTTTTACTGAGAAGCCAGTCTTGAATAAAATTCACATTTTTTGTAAAAATATTGGAAGAACGACGTTTCCATATGATAGGTAATTTCTTTTAGTTAATTATATAATAAATACAGCAATAGAAAATTTAACAGATCGGTATTTTTCAATAGATTAAGTGCTATCAACTAGGTATATCAATAATTTCAATCAAAAATGGCACTATAAAAATAAAGTTGCTTATTTTAATGCAATTCTATAATTTTGAATATATAGGAAATTTGCGATCAGGTAAATAAATTCAACTTCTAAACTTTTATAATGTTTACTTACAGTTGCCCCATATTATTATAGGTTATAGTATCAATAATAACGAAATGTCAAGTTATTAAACATTTCTACAAAAAAAATTGGTTATATGCACATTGCATGTTTATAATTCACAGCTATATTCTTACAGCGACTTCTTTCTCTTGCATCTACTAAATTTCGACCAATTCAATAATAAATATATGAATATAACTTGTCACATAACCTCCGCTATAAAGCATAGAGATCAAATTTTTAAATGTTCTAAATTTTTCCGGTAGCCGCATAGGATGCGCGTGGCGTGCACTCGTAGCATCAATGTGATCGAGGTCATTAAAATAGGACGAAGAATTTCATTCATAAAAAGGGGTTCTGTCATTACTGATATGTTTCTATACTGTGCCCTAGTCCCTTACTCAAGTGTTCATTCCCACGAGTGTAGTTATGCAGAATGCGCACTGGATCGACTCGGAACGGTACGAAAGGCAATTTTTGCTTTAAATGAAGGGTCGCGCACTGATTTGGATGTGATCACATCAGAAAATTAAACGTGCGGCGTAAATTTAATTTAATTGTCGTATTACTGGTTGTGTGACTTGTCATACTGCGTGTCGTATTCTTCCGGTGCGCGCTCTGCCTAAACTTATACGATACGTGTCGGGTTACTGGTTGTGTCGCTTGTCGTATTTGTGTCGTATCTCTCCGGTGTGCACCTTAACGATTGTTTCAACACTACATTGCTTTATGTTAATATTATTTAAGTTGTATTAACTCAATGTATTGTTGTTTATATATTCAACTCAAATTTACATTGCCTTAACATATTCCTTTCTAATTGTTCTTATTTTTGTTGATTAATATTCTCTTAACGTAAAGGACGGAGAAGAATAATTATCTTTAACACTAAAATTTCAATTCTCGATAATAATAAATATTTTCAGTACAGACTTTAACGTTAATCTGTTTGACAACATTGACAAAGCTTGCTGACTCTTTATCTACAATGTGGGCACCACATCTGTATACTTTATGTACTATAAAACTATAAATATATTACGCAGCTTATAGAAAAATTCACCAATAACAAATATGTTGTGAAGATATGACTAAATGATATAAATGAAAGTATGAAAAAAGATTACCTAATTGAATTGTTATAACGAAGCCAAATAATTACATCTGCTGTATTGCATCGCATAGGTATGTAATATATTTAAAAGCAAGTAGTAAAGTTAGACGATAAAAACATATTACAACCTTATAATAGTGCAGAGCGGGAGCACTGGCTGTACAGCGTTATGTTTCGGAGGAAGAAAATATTGGGATAGCAGACGCGGAAATCAAATAGTTTCCTTTTCTACAATTTAAGCTTTCGTAAAATTTATTTACACTTCCAGATAGGGATTGTAAGACTGGCCATAAAAGTAACCACACAGCGTACCGTTACGTCAGGATAAAAATAAAATAGTTAAAACCAACATTGGGTCGAAAATATAGTATAGGTACTGGAGTGTAAAGTGAAAAATTCGCGATCCGAAAAGTAAATTAAAGTCAAGTAAAATACGTACTAATTAATACAATTTAAAAAATATGTAAATACATACATAGATGTAAACACATCCGAAAGCTTAGATTGTAAATTTGATTTCTAGGGCTGCTGTCTGAATATTTCCGCTTCATAATGATTCTCATTTTGAGTATCATATTGTCATATTGTCTCTACAAGTTAATATAGGGTAACGAACTCGCCTGCTTTTCAAATAAAATAAGATTTGCTGGAGGTATATTGTAGGACATTAATATTCCTATCGATCGTTGAATATGTAATTGCTCTTAGATTGTAGGTACCGGGGTTTACCATCTATAGTCTACAATATAAAATCGGCTCAGACATTACAGCTTATCATAATAGACTTTAAAAGCAGGTACTAAACAACGGTTTACACTAGATTACTAAAGTTTCTAATAAGAAGATTATGCGCGCGTTAGTAGTTCCAAATAGGTTTACTCAAGCACTGCACTGTTTTAACAATTTTTATTTGTAAGTAGCCATATATTATTATCAGATTTCAGAGTATTTATGTATGTTTTAGCCTTAGATGTTTACTGTTCAGAAACTTTAGTGGTTTCATTTTTCTTTCTTGTGGACTAGTACTTACATACATATATTCCAAATATTTTGACTTCATTTAATACAACGTTATTAGTAACTTTTAATTGAAAAGCATGAAGTTTGAATGAACTTTCAGTACTACATACAAAACACGTTATCTACATATGCATATATAAACATTAGTTTTCACGTCAGGAAAGTTTCCACCACCTACAGGTGTTTTTGAAAGCAAGTTCGCACAACTTTATCGAAATAAGCCCTATAATACTTCATTGACCGAAAATTTGTTTTTGTACTCACTTTAAAGTTGTTCCAAGAATGAGGTTATGTTTCGTACATGTTAAATAAATATAATGCAACATCTAATATAAATAGGAATGGAAGAAGAAATGCAGAAACATGGGTCTACGCTTGAATAACACCATCCTATGTACTCTATGTTTCGCGCATAACCAAGTATTGGTAGCTCAGGATTATGAGGATATTAATTACATGAACCGCAAACTGATTGAGGAATACGAAAAATGGAGGCTAGAAGTGAATCTTGCTAAAAGAGAATATATGTGCGTTGGAGGCGAGCTACAAGACCTGGAAATAGAAAAGGGAATACAAATAAGACAGGGTGATGAATGCTAGTACCTGGGAGTGAAGGGGATATCGCAGGATGGGCACTGGATAAGGCCACCTACGAGCGTAACATGCAGGGTAGGAAGGCAATTTCTACTGAATAACATCTTATGGCACAGGAACATTTCCAAAGAGAACAAACACCGAATATAGAACACCATAGTGAACAGTATTATAATATATAGCTCCGAAGTCTGGCCAATAAAAGAGCGAACATCTAAGACAGGTAGCTACAGAGATGGATTTTTGAAGGAGAGAAGCAGGCAGATCAAGAATGGAAACTGTAGGGGGTACGGGGTAAGGAAGCAAAGTAGGCCATGGAGAAGTTGGCAAAGTGGCATAAATGAGAATATGAGAGAAAGAAAATTTGGAAGAGAAGTTTGGAATGATGAAGAGAGGAATGGATATTGGGAATCGGAAGGCATAGGATGCTATTAATCGAAAATAAATATAATGTAAATTAAATAGGAACTCCGAAAGTCATATATTTTTAAGTACTTATTTTTATTTATGCAAAGTTGAAAATACAAATTCTGCTAATAATGATTTGCTGAAAAGTATCATTTAAGACAGTTTATTCATTCGTAATATAAAATTAAACTGATTTGGCTGGCGCCTCCACCAAAACTAAAAAAAGTATAATAAAACGACGTTTCGGTTTATTAATTATATTTTCTTCTTCTTACATTTGTATGCAAACTATAAAAGTGTAAAAAATGACAAGAAGCATATTATAAATCGTTCTTTTTGTTTGGTTATTGATAAAATCAGTATTTCAATATAAAATTCGATTTCTTGTTTTACATAAAGATTGCATTGTAAAATATATGTTGAGTTGTTTAGTTAAATATGACGAGCGTTATTAATTTTTTTATTAAGTAAATTTTTAAAATATTTTGTATTCTTTAATTGTAGATTATAGTAAGTAATAAAGCTTGGTGAAATGTTGTGTATCTGTTTTGTTATTAATGGAATTTTCATGATAAATATGAATTATTTCCAGTAGGTATATTGCTCGCTTTATTCATGTTTTTTTTTAAGGTCATAAGTTTTTTGATATATTTATGTCCTCTAATTCAGTTGTTTAATATTGCCATAATGTCATCGATATATGTATATTAAAAGCACGTAGTACAGTAGATATAATTCAAATTGATCAAGTGATATTCTAGTAGTGGCATGCGTTGTCGTAATGTTGGCAATAGTTATATAGTTATATATAGTCTATTCAAATAAATATTCATTCTTGATCGCTATTAAGTTTTGTACTTAGTACTTTGCGGAAAAGTGTACATAATTTTTTATTTGATCATAGAGTTTTGATGAAGATTTAAAATAAAACTAGTATATTTATTAAATTAAATAACATGAGAACATCCCAGAAACAAGTCACAATTAAAGGTTGCGAACGTTATAACTTTTACAACAGGAAATATGTTATAACAATGTATAACAATTTATCCGAAAACTTTAAGAAATGAATAATTTATTGACATTTTGAAAGAGATCCAGTATTCTGGAATAAAGAATGGAACTACAACAAAGGAAAGAAACCTATTTAAAACTTAAAAGTGTAGTGTGGATTATAAGATACAATTATAGAAACAGTATTTACTCACAATCAGCTGAGTAGGACTACTGGATTTTAAACAATCATCAGCAATTGTTAAAGAAGTTCCGGATCAACTGTTGTATATTCATCCTCGTTTATTAATGTTTGCTAATTGAACTAAGAAGTGTTATATGTTTGTTTGTGAGTTTTCTAATGAAAAATACGAACTTTCGTAACCTCTCAAATATTTTGTAATTAAAATTGTTATTTGAAAAGAAGAGTAGTATCGATGGGTTAAAAGGTTTCAAGAAAACAAAGCATAAAGTTTGAAATTTTCCGTATTGACCAGAACCGTCGTCGGGCTCCCTTTAGAAGATAGAAATATCATATACTACTTACACACCTAATTTATTAAAGCTGCTAAAATTAATTGAAAATGATTATATATATAATAGGTAGACATCCATGACATTAACCTTTTCCCTTAGTTGTTCATACATACCTGCGGGTTGTATGAGTTTGAGTAATATAATCAGTAATTTGCATGACCTGTTAATAACAAAATGCCGGTATTAATTAGCCGATTAGCATTGTTGAAATACTACATATGTCATAAACATAAACATGTTCTATATAATTGGAATGATATCTGTGCTGTACAGTTTGCGTATTTGTGAGTTCAGGGCATCATTCTTGTTATATAAAATTGTAACAGTAGATAGTCTGATCTATGATATATAATTGTTTTTAAAAAATTGTCATTGAGTTTCGAATAAAGTAATGTGTCAAACCTCATGTGTGTTTGAGTTAGTTAGAATTATGAGTGGCTAATTTTATCAACCAACAAACATTTAAAGTCAATAATCTCGAGTGACAACAATTCCAGTTAGCCCCACGTTGGGCGCCAAACTTGTGGGGGGGGAGGTTGTAATGAACGAGTCACTAGGGAAATACCATATCTCAGCGCTCACGAGTTATGGAGCTGACGTGTCTGAACCAGTAGCTGCATTACAACTCCTCCGCAAAAGAGGAAGACCTAAAGGTAAAAAAACAAAACAACGCCAGATCCCACCATGGATAATAATGAACCACAGGAAGAGAGAAATTGAAGGTAAAGACCCAGTTGCAATTATTAAATCGACCTTTGAACCACCTGAACAAACCAGAATGTCTACTGATCCGACAAAACTGCAAGCCTACTCGAAAATACTTTAGTTCTGATGCACAAGAAGCTTTTGGATCACCAACGAGGACGTTTTGGTAATCTAGTAATTGTTTATTGTTAGAAGTTTTTTCGAATGTAGACACTGTCATACATGCATAACAATAATCAATAATAAAAGTACATAGCAAATAATGTCAAAAAAAAGAAACAAAACAAACACTAGACAATAGAAAGCTCAGTAGTCATGAATTCACCCAAAGAGTAGAAGAAGCCACGCATCAAAGCATCCCCACCTCTATTTTGAAATTGTTAAGGTCAAAAGCGCTCCTTATTTTATTGGGCAGTTTATTGAAATAAGTAATAATGCGGACTTCTCTCATAAAAACTTGTTCGGTGCAGCGGTATATTTAAATCTAAATAAATGCTCTTGTTGTCATATTGGTAAAGATATCGCTATTTTTTTTAAAAAAATATGTTCATGTTTTTTTTTTGTAGAATATTAAAAGTTCATATATATAGATCGATGCGGTGTTCCAAAAGGGGAGATTGTAACGGTAGATAATCTGATTATCAACCAACAAACACTTAAAGTCAACAATGTCAAGTGACCACAACTCCCCCACAAAATAAAAATTTGTTATTATTTTAATACTAAAGGAGCAAAACTGAATTTCTTCTTCAGATCACTTTTATTGGTATAGTCTGTCAGGAAATGTTTGCGTTGTGAACTTTGAAGTATATATTTATTGCTAGTATTTTCATTGTCATAGTTTTGAGTACTTGTGTTACGTTATCTGAACTTATCCGCATTTTCCCTATTCATTAATGTCTACCACCACACCACAAATATACTACTACATTAACTTATTATTTCGCAATAAAGTTGGCAACCGACTTTTTTTTTGCATTTTGAAGGGCAAGGTTAAGCTGAAGCCTTCATTAGGACGCCACATTTCGACTCTCAAATTTATGAAGCTTTGGATGATCAGCTCTCGTATTCAGCATACAATCAAGCAATACATGTCCGATTTTCACTGGGCAACCAGAACGTGATAATTGTATAATAATAATAATCGATTGGCTTCATCGATCATACGAAAACATCAGAAATTCTTAATTATTTTCACGAACGGCTTCATGAATGTTCCCGGGCATGGGAGCGCTTTTTATGTTTATAATGCCTCGATTAGAGTTTCATTTGAATTGGATTCCGCGCAAATGTTTTTACAACTGAAGTAATTGCAATCCTCGAAGCAAATTGATCTGTGTATGTTAAACATAGTAGTTTGAGAAGGTTCTTATAATGACGGATTCTGCTAGTGCTTTAAAAGCAATTCATTATCGTAAGCATATTTCTAAAATGAACCTGATTTTGATTTACATCATTAAGATAATTCGCAAAATGCACACAAGAAACAGGAATTATTCTGGGTAAAGGGATATGGTGGGATCGAAACAAATGTTATTGTTAATGCTATATTAATAAGGAGCTATTGAATATAATGCAAGAATATATAATGAAGAATGCCTCTAAAGAGAGGCTATACTGGTCATCTGCATATAAAAGTAAAATGACCCACTATGCATATACACAGAGATTCAAAATGATTGTCAATTCCGCTCCTATAGATAGTAACAGGGTATAGGTATATGCCGCGTGTTTGTAATGAAGGTTTGAACTAAGTCAGTGTTGGAACATAAGAAAGTAAACGGATCTGTCATAAATAAGGAAAACGTAACCTATATGGATTGGTGTTTCTGCTTGTAAAAATGAAATGTAATTAATTTAACTTTACTAAATTATGATTTTACAATTCAGTACTAACTGGTGTTTCACTAAATTTATTTATTACTTTAAATTATAACATGCAATTATATATAATTATTAAGTGACAAACTGCATCTTTAGTTCTTCTATGGTATGCATGCGATTTCTATAGATCTATTTTTTAGATAGCCGAAACATGAAGTAATCTAATGGGGTTAGATCAGGCGATCTTGGTGGCCATCTTTGTGCTCTAACGAACCTGTCAGCAAAAAACTGCTGAAGATATTGGCAGGTTTGTCGAGCAATTTGTGCTGGAGCATTATCGTGCTAAAAATAACCTGCTTCAAGCTCATTTTCTTGTAACTCTGCAATAAACAATTCCAACATCTGTTGATAACGTTGGGCTGTTACAGTTTCATTGAAGAAAATTGCCCCTATTATTCGTTGCCTGGACATAGCTAACCAAACTCCAACTTTTACGGGATGCAACTGCGTTTCTCGAAATTTGTGTGGATTTTCTGCAGACCAGATACAATAGTTTTGTAAATTGATATAGTCTGTTAGATAAAATCAGGCTTCATCCGAGAAAAATGATTTGTTTAGCAAGTCATCGTCCCATAAATTGTTATTAAACCAATGACAATATTCCAATCGCCTATCGTGATCTAATGGTAATAATTCTAGTACCGTAGAAACTTTATAGGGATAAAAATGTAACTTTCTTTTGACAGCTCATTGCGCTGAAGTGTATGATAAGCCTATAAAATTATAAAATGTAATAAACTATTTCATTTAATGTTAATATTGATTTTTTACCTCTTTGTTGAGCTATTACCACAGATAAATTCCCTTATTTTCTTACAGTGTTCAGAAATACATACTATTGCTGGTGATATTAGATGTAAATATAAACGATTTGAAAAAAAATTATAAGATAAATAATCGAAAGATACTACCTACAATACGCACGCCAATGTCGCTAAATATCAAGAAAATTCATTTAATGTATGAAATTTATATGTAGCTAACTCCGCTCATTAAATTGGTAATAAGTATAGATAATTTTTTCCGGAAAACAGATTTTTTCTTACGACAATCATTTTGAATCACATGGTATGTGTACACCCTGAAGTGGAACAAAAGTATTGATATACAGATCGCAGTGTATCTAGATTTTGTTAGACCACCCTTGCTAGAATAAAATGAACCACGATCGGTTTCCTGGACATCTGCATAGACTAGGCCTAATTTAATCGACGGAGTGTTCGTGTGGCTATGAACTGGCTGATATTAACCACATTATGTTATTGTATAAAAGCAAAATTAATAAACTATATGATGCATTGATACTGAATGCGATACCTCTTCCTACCAGTGATAATTTCACATCATAAACCTTTGAGTAGCGTTCTTTTGACTCATCCAAACTATTTTGTTTTTTTAGTGTGGTGCTGGTGTGGTGTATCGGACATGGTTGTATGAACGTAAGAACCGTAAATCATACGTTCATACACCCATACCCGATACACCACACCAGCACCACACCAAAAAAACAAACGTTTTGTGTGCCTTCAATTATTGTTTTGTATTATGTAATTAGAAATAATAAGTAAGTCTGAGCAGGTGCTTTATTGTTTAGTGGCACATTCTCATATTTTGTTCTTCAGAGTATGGTATTTCATCTCACTTTTCGTATTCAGTTTTCTCTTAAAAATACTGCAAAATGCTTCCAATATTATAATATACCAATCTTTTTCTATCTATACGTTATTTTGCATGTATAATAAATACAGTTGTTCGTCATACTTGTGCATTATACTTTGGTTATTCATATACCAATCATTAGCCATATATATATACAGTGACAATATTTTAATTTATTTTTTTTGCGTTTGACGTTATAAGAGCGTGAAGATGGCTAGTTTCGGTAAAAACATGTGACTTTTACAGGTGGTACTAAATTAAGAATGAAATGAACAACTCTTTTGCATTCGAACAAAATTTGTAATAATGTATATATTATCTATGGTTGTAACGTCTCAAATAAATAATTTGAAATTTATCGTTCATTGAATCGATTTATACGTACAGGTATTAGTGTAACCCAAAAATAAAGCATACTTAATTTTTGTGCTATACTAACTATACTGCGTTTTTTTTCCCGTAATTATTGATAGACCAGACCCTATTCTATTCTCAAATGTTACTGCACCAGGCACTTGTATACTTTGTAATACTCGAGTTATATTCAGTATAGTAATTAAAGGCTTACGTTGTTGCGGTAACATCTGACTAAAGTGGAGTGTAATAAAACCCATATGTTAGTGTTTACCTTATACTTTATCGATTTTGTTGTGGTAATAATACAGGGGCGCATACAAAGTTTGCTAGGTGAGGTGAAATCCCCGTGCTTGTATTCCATACGGCCTGGTATATCCTCAATTTTTATTTGAAAGGTTCTTATACACATTTATCAATTTTTTGACCAGAAATTTTAATTATTATATATCGTGGAATTTCTAGATTCTGTCATCCAAAGAGGAAGAATCCTCGTGAGAACCGTTTAGGTAGAAAAGACTATACTGCCCTAATATATAATTAATTGGTACGTTCTAGATTAAACTTCTGTAGAAATTTAAGTTATAAATTCTTATTCTCATAAGACTCCGTTACTACAAAATTAAAAATACAATTCTTGAAAGTCCAAAATTAATTTAAGCATAATTTAGTCTCGACCGTAAATTTTGGGTAATAGGAAAATTTAATTAAGGAAATGACAAATGGAAATATAAATTGCCCCTTAGTGTAGTAGATTTTTCACATTGAAAATACTTGTTTTCATCGTCGTAATTATACATATGAAAAACAAAATTTTGAATGGACGGAAGAAATAAAACGATTTTAATTTTGGTTTATCTTGGATGTAATGCTTTATACTGCTGCAATTACTAATTACAAATTATTAAAATTATCTTTTGCCTATTTTCTGTATTAAACAAAATAAGGAATATGTGCGTAATAACCTACAATAACAAAAAAATAATCTTAGCTTAAATGACAATTAGTCCATTATTAGTGCAGCCTAGTCGTTTAAGAGAATTAAGTTAGGGATTCGTTCACGTAACTAAATCTCATTTCATTCTTAATGAACTTCCCCAACATTTTCCGGTATTAAGTTACAATCTCCGTTTTTGTTCCTTGGAACACGTTAAAAAGTTATACAGTGTACTTAATTCAGGTCATTTGCATTTTCGCTTTTGTAATGCGAAAATCATGTCCTGCTTTAAATTTCATGCTACAAATTTAATTTCATACGATGTTATAATTACATAAAGTTGATGTCAAATTCTTAGTATCGTAGATATTAAATGTACAGTAAAAGCTTCCGATTTTTGATATATTCATCATCCTATCAATATCCTTCTTAGACACGCAGGTCATCTTCAGGTATATATTAGTAGTAAGAAATTTCCTATGGCAATAATACGGCAATTAGAAAAGAAAAACTCAAAAAGAACAAGAAACAAACAAAGTTTACAACTGGAGACACCGATATATGGTCTGTAAGAACACACTACTATTTCACAAGACAAACCTCTGTGAAATGATTTTATTTACCCATGAATCGCAACGTTTTATAGGGCAAATAAATAAACTTTCATTATATTCAAAACTCATTAGGTAACAATAATATGTTGACCAGATTCCGTCCTCAGTTGTGCTGCTAATTACCCAATTCATAAGAGAAATACATATAAATGCAGATAGAGCCTTGAGTACTCAAACGACAAATTTTTGATATTTGTAATCGCACTAAATGTCACTATTAAGATAGGACTTTTATTATGAAGTTTATATTTTTAAAGAATTTCTCTGGACAAAGCCAGAAATCCAAAGAATTTATAACATTAATATCGCATAATTTAGGAGATGTATACTTTATAATGTGTGTAAGCGTGTATCTTTAATTTGCGTGATGTATCATTTCCAATTCCCAGTCTAAAACCTGATGTAATGTAATAAGATTATCATATCGCAATTTTGCTACAATTGAGAAAAGTGGAAATTGTCGGTTTCGATGGCATATATCGGAATCTAAACCACTCTGTGGCGCGGCGGTTCCTACGAAATCCGCTCGAGGCACCTGATTAATGCAGCGTGGCAGCAAACACTATCCTCCTTAATTAAATCAATGGGCAACCGCATTACTGAGTGAATTCAGAGAAGAGGTAGATTTACTCATCTTTAAATAGTAATTGTCTTTTTGGCACTCACAAACACTATTTTCCAGAAATTTTATACTGGTCCACTTTTTAATACTGGAAAGATGGCGCCTCGATCGTAGTAAGGCAGAGTTCACACCGGAGTGATACGACACGAATACAACAAGCGACACAACCAGTAACACGGCACGTTCCGTATAAATTTAATTTAGTTGTCATGTTATTGGTTGTGTGGCTTGTTATATTGCGTGTCGTATTCCTCCGGTGGGCATTCTGCCTAAATACGGTACGTGTCGTGATGCTGATTGTGTCGCTCGACGTATTGTGGTCGTATCACTCCAGTGTGAACTCTGCCTAAGAGATCATGTGCCAAATGTTGCTCTGTTAGGCGTCAGTGACCTACGCAGGGTTAATTGCAGGCAGCGTATGATACCACAGTTTTATTTTAGCATTTATTACAATAGCTTTTGTTTGGAGGGAATCTTGATCAGCCAATAACTTGTATGTATGTATGTATGTAAAGTATTTATTGGCTGGTAATGATATACAAAATAAAACAATTTAGCAAAAAAAAAACTTGCCAAAAAGACTAAATCGCTTTCCATATTAATGGAATTTGGCGTTCTTCCTTTAGCCTCATTGAATATAAAATATAAACAAATGAAACAACAAAAAAATAAAGAAGTAAGAAAACAAAAATAGCAATATAAAACATAACATTCGTGGGCATGTGCATAAGCACAGCTAGCAAATACAAACAAATGCAATATCCCCAATGACAACTTATAATAAATACATAATTTATGTTTGTTTTTTGTCGAATTGAATACGCAATTTCAAATATTAAAAAAAAGATCTAGGTTTAATTTTTGGATAGCACTTGTTGCCGAAACATTTAATAATAATAATAATAATAATAATAGGTTTTTTATTGTCCAACAGTACAGACCAGTTACAGGACAAAATTATAAAGTAATAAAGTAATTTCATGCATGCATATACATAACATTGCATGTATACAAAAAAAAATTAATATACGTATACAAAAATAACAAAGTAAAAATAAAATTCAATACAACTAATTATAAAGTAAACATAAAATATATATATATATAGGGTTATATAGGATATATAGGAATTCAAAGAAAAATACTGTTAAGAATTTCTTCCACAGAATATGGTTTTATTTAATTCTTGTTAGCATTTAAGCCTTATTGACGTTTCGGGCCCTAAGTTTATTTGGCCCTTCTTCAGACCTGTTTACAATAAATGATTATGTACCAAGTAACATTGATTAGTAATTGTTGAAGATTACTTACATTCGGCAAAAAAAGAGGAACAAATATTTGTAATTCTTGGCAGAAAACATCTAATCAGTACAATTTCCGGCTTAAATTAAAATTACCATCTCACTTCTTCTCCACACCATTTGTTAATCACAAATTTGAATTTAAAACTATTGTAAATGGGACAAGGGACAACACTTTAAAACATTGTTAATTGTTAAAAAAAATTTAAATAAAGATATTGTCGAGGATGCATGGCGTTCATTTTGTATGTGCAATATTTCTTTTTTTGTTATATTTAAATAGAAGAATATAGAAATCAGACATATTGTGATTTGTGAGAATCACAGGAAAGAGAGCAACTGTGACGAGACCAGACTAGAAATACAGGGGTAATAAATGAAATCGGAACTGAAACTAAGTAGTTGTATTTAACCTAATGTTAAAGTTTTGTAAAAGATGTTTATACGGTTTTAGTGAGGTGGTGGACTGTTCTTTGGTATTTATACTGTTCTTAGTTTTATAGATAGCAAGATTTTCTAGAAAGATTCTTTTATTAAATTTTTTCATAAATTAAAATTTACAGATTATAATAAAAGAATCACCAGAAGTGAGGGCCAGTCTTATCACACCATTAATTAACTTCCACATAATCTACTGCTGTGAAGCTCTCTGCGAGTGGATAGAGATTGTATATTATGACGGTCAAGCAAATATTGGTAATCAACTCCTCGGGGGTGGATAAAGAGAGTCTATCCTAAATGATAGATATTTCAAAAAACGACGCTGTAAGCGCTCCAAGGATAATTGATGACAAATATAATAAGGTGACCACACTACAGAAGCATATTCAAGGGAACTAATAATAAAGGCGTAATACAAAGATTTTAAGGTATCAACATTAGTGAAATATTTGGATACGCGCATAATAAAACCTAGCTTCTTGGAAGTTGTGGATATGAGGTGATTAATATGCGGGGTGAAACTGAGACGACTATCAAAAACAACACCTAGATCCTTGGCGGTTTCAGATTTGGATATAGTTTGATTTTGTATATAATAGGTGGTTACAAAAGGCTTAGTTTTTCTGCAGTAGTTAACAACATGACATTTACTAACATTTAAATTTAAATTATTGTTCAAACACCATTGAACAATTGTGTCAATATTAAGTTAAAGCTGAGCTGAATCAAAAGGACTGGTAACGGTTGAATAAATCTTTAAGTCATCAGTGTATGCTAGTACAGGACAGGAGAGTGACTTTAGCAGATCATCAATATATATTATGAATAATAAAGGACCTAAATTTGACCCCTGTGGAACACCAGACGTTGAAAGAAACAAATTTGACGAAAATCCATTATAGAAGACATAATTAGATCTACCGGAGAGGTAAGATTTTAGCAATGTGATAAAAGATGGACTTAATCCAAATGCACTCAGCTTTGTCAGAAGAATGCCATGATCTATTGTGTCAAAGGCACTAGAAAAGTCTGTATATACTACATCTACCTGTTCTCCATTATCCAGATGTTCACTTATATATTGGGAAATAATTGCTAAATTAGTAACCGTTGATCTACCTGATATAAAGCCATGTTGATGCGCACATAAAAAGGGTTTAATATTATTAAAAATACACGAATAGATGATGTTCTCAAACACTTTAGCAAAATTAGATAGAAGAGATATAGGCCTGTAATTTTTTATAGCTGATAGGTCACCTTTTTTATGGATAGGCAGGACTTTAGCTCTCTTCCAAACGTTGGGAAAAGTGGAAGTGCTGATGGCGAGATTAATAATAATACATAAGGGATGAGAAATAACAAATCTAGTATCACGAAGGAAGAAACTAGGAAGCATATCATCACCAGAAGTAAACTTATCTTGAAGTTTTGCTAAAATTCTAATCACCTCCTCCTCCGTCACATTTGGAAGGGAAAACGACATATTCTCACTATATGCATCAATTTCAACAAGGGGAGAAGATTGTGTTTGAGTATTTTGAAATGACTCAGCGAAAGCATTAACAATCCGTTGCGGATGGTCAACGCACTCATCGCCCAAAAACATCTCACCGGGAATTCTGGTAGATCCTTTTTTCAAATGCATAAATTTAAACAGATCTCGAGGATTAGACGTTATGTCTGTTTGAATTTTATTTAAGTACGTTTGATACGCAGATGATATTTCAGCTTTACATACAGATCTTAGTCTTCTGAACTCGCGCTGATAAAATTCAGAATTGTCTTAATCCAGCGTCTTCTATAATAATCCTTTGTCTTAATGTGTGCAATGATGGATGAGTTGAACCATGGAGGATATTTAGATTTAGATTTAGTGCTACTCGGAATTGAGGAACTACAAACATTATAGATAGTAGCATAAAAACTGAGGAGAGCGGAATTCACATCAGCGATGTTTTCAAGAAAAGACCAATCAACATTCAATAAATCATCATATAGCTTACCAAAATCAGCTCTGCGGAAATTTAAGTGTATATTATTAGCAGTTGGAAAGTTAGGAGGTGCGGTGTTTTGAAAAAGAAAAAGAGAAGCAGACAGAGCTGGATGATAGGGATCAGCTGGTACCAATGCAAGAGGTTCATGTTCGACAGAAATTTCACAGTTAAAGTTTGATAGTAATAAATCCAACATACGGCCGTCACAGTTATAAATATTATTAAATTGCTTCAAATTTAAAGAATTGCATACATTTAAAAAAGTGCGAGTTTTTGAACATGTCGAAGCTGCATTAAGAAAATTAGGTAAGTTAAAATCACCAACTAACAGAATCGATCTATTTATGACAAATAATTCAAACATTTCACAACCTTTCAAGTAAAAGAACACTGAACATCCTCTTGAAGTAAAAACGGATATAAAAAATAATGCACCATACTATCTGCTAGGCTTCCAGTCTGGAACCGTGTACTGGATTTTCCTCTCACCGACTTTTCCTCCACACTCGCAAGAGACATCTTCAGGGCTGCTGATATTACTGTTGACCTTACATTGAAAGATTAACAAATTGGGATGAGTTTATGTAGGGGTAATGATCAAGCAACAGTGAATCGTGACGGTTGCGATTGCATTGTTTGGGAAAGGGGAAGGACTTCAAGTGTTATGTAGGAAATAACCGCCTTCACGGTTCAAATTATTAGAATATTTATGGATTTCAATGGATTCTCGGATTTTACAGCTGTAGTGATGAGAATCACGAGGTAGGATTTGGGTTGAGTTAAATTGGATTTGGTGGCTGGTCTCTAGTATACACTCAGCAAGTGCAGACCCAGCTATGTGTAGCGCTCTAGTACAACGCTCCGCAACACAAGTGCCGACAGAAAGTTTTATTGCACTAATGTAAACGCTGCCGCATGAGTATGTAATTCGGTAAACACCAGGAGCTTCGAAAAGATGACCATCTTTGACGGGATAGGAGCCTGATAATTTGGAATCTGGTTTAAAGACGGTTTTGATGTCGTGGTTTGACAGGATATTTCCTATAATTTATTATTTATATCAGAGAATGAAATTGAGTCTACTTTACGTATATCTAAAAAATGTTTTGCAACCGGATATGATGCTATACCTAGCTTCCTACTTCGTGATTATGCAGCTGTACTCACAAAACCTTTACATACAATTTTCAATTTGATTCTAAAACATTCGAAGTACCCTTCACTCTAGAAAATAGCCTAAATATGTCCAATTCTCAAAATGGTTGATCCAGCACAAATTCAAAACAATAGACCTATATAACTTTTATGTAATTTTGCCAAAATTTTTTAGTCCATTTACACAAATATGTTTATGTGCAGCAGGTCTACTGTGACTAATTTAGCCTGCTTTACACAGTTTGTCTCTGAAACGATGGATAACAAAGGTCAAGTTGATGTCGTTTATCTTGATTTTTTTAAGGCTTTTGATCAAATTGACCGTTACGTACTAGAAAGTTGCGTGATTTTGGACTGTCTGATTCTTTTAATGCTGTTGTTGGAATCTTATCTGCTTGATAGAAGAAAATGCCCAATATTTATTAATGATTTAGTTACCAACATTCAATCTGAGAAATTAATGTTTACCGACGACGTTAAATTATTAGCATCAGTTAACTCTGTAGTAGATGCTGAGGTTCTCCAGCATGATATTGATGTCGTTCTCTTGTGGTGCAATAGGTGTAGGCTTTTCTTGAACATTTCAAAATACACGTCCATTATTTACATAAAAAAGTGAATCGCATTCTTTTTCCTTACGCTATCAACAGTACTATTTTAACATTCATTGATAATGTTAGAGATCTGGACGTTTTATTTGATTCTTGATGTTTTAAACTCTCTGGTTTCATTTATTGGAGTTGCATATACTTTCAAAATACTATCACACTTAGCACTTTATTCTATTTATTAATTCGATCTAAGTTGGAATATGGTTTCCAATTTATTCTCTACATATTAACGCAAGTGAGTGTTCAAAGAAAATTTTTATACTATTTAGTAGAAGGAACGTATCCGGTGAGAGGATTCGACTACGTTGTTCTTTTAAATAACCTTAATTTCAATTGCTTATTTGTAAGGAGAATTGTTAGCTTGGGTTAAATTTTTATTTTGTCTGGTTCATAGTAGAATTGATTGTCCATGGCTTTTATGCAAACTTAATTTTAATATTCCAAAGCTAAATTCTCGTTCTTACCCAACTTTCTATTGTGTTTCACATCGGACCAATATTTACGTTCTCCCCCTATTTTTTATGTTTAATTTTTTCAATAGAATCTCTGATACTTGCGACCTTAATAACGATGGTTTAAGTTTCATTACAGAGTATGCATATAATTATTTTTCAATATAAATCTAATTTACACTAGTCTACCTCGTAAGAATTTATTGTAATTATTTGATGTTTAATTTTTATTTAACTTACATCATTAACGCATGCGTAGTACATATTGCAGATGTGCGCATTCTGTTTTTCCTGTAATTGGGTTTTAGCTGCAGGAAAATAAATTATTATTATTATTATTATATTGTCGGTAACACCTTGGATGAGCAGTGAATTGATGTTAGGGTTGGATCTGGTGTCTAGGATAGTTATTCTTTATTAGGCTATCGGTGACATAAGATAACTCTCTGGATAAGAAATTAAGTGCGGATATGGCAATGACTCTTTGAACTAAGGAATTTATGGCATCCTTCTTATGGGCAGGATGTTGGTGTGAAAAGAAATTTAGAAAACGATCGGAATGTGTAAGTTTGTTCAAATGCCTCCATAAAAGTGTTGCCATCAAAACCGTCCGTAAACCTAACTCCAAGCTATTAGACCCCTTTCCCGTCAAAATCGTGTTTCTTTCGAAGCTTCTGCTGTTTACCGAAGTCCATGCCCGTGCGGCAGTGTTAGTGAAGTGTAGGTGTTAGTTTAATAATGCATGAACCGGCTTTTACGGTCACGATAGCGTTCTGATATTCTGGTTTACTACAAGATTAAGTTTATTACTTTCAATTTTTATATTCATTAAATCAAAGCAGCAAAAAATAGATAATTTAAGATGACATTCTCGAAAACACTATGTCTGGATATTAGTTTTCATTACCGTTCCTACACTTTGTTTACAAAACTTTTTATCAATACATTTCCACTTTCGACACGTGTAGGTTAACAGTTAAAAATAGTAACATCCCATATCGACCAATTCAGATAATATATAGATTAGCTCGTTAATACAAATACGTCATTCCTGATTAGGGATGTATTATGTATTTGACGAGTGGGTATTTGATCTTTGCAGGGAGCAGTAAGTATATTCAAATGGGAAGGATCTGCCTGTATTCAGGATTTATTATAGTTAATCAAGGTAGAAGAAAAGAGGTTTCGTTTAAACCAACTCATTTAATAAATTTCTGCTTATAAATAAACAATTAAGTGTATAAGACATTTTTAAAGCACTCGTTTCGTTGACGGGTTAAACAAATTTAATTGTAAATTTCGTTTGAGCAAGTCGATTTTAACGTAAACAAGAAACTTTTGAGTAGGTTATGTGTTTACTTTTTCTGCTTGGGAGGTAGTAATTACTTGTGCACACACATAGGATTTATGTAGCAGTATAAACCGCGTAAAATGTCCTGTAGGAAATTATTGGTGTTTCTGACAAAGTTTTGTATCTATTAATTACGAGAGTTAGGTGAGTAAAACATGAAAGGCGCTAACTTTGCTTCCATTTGATGTTTTTAAAAAATATATTCGTCTGAGTTTAGTTATCCTATTTTATTTTTATATTTTATCTCCTTGCATGTATGTATATATGAAAAGAGAATTCTTTTTTAACTTGTGATTCTTTAACTGTCATCAAAAATTTGGTGTTTAGTAAAATGTTGTATTTGTACAAATCATTAAATTCAAATTTGGATATTTAAGCAATCTTATTTCTGTTTTTAGATAAGTAAAATTTTATATTACGCATTAATTGTCTGAGGACGGAATATTACTCCCGCCTGCTAAAAGCTTTTTTGAGAAATTATTCATCAATTACACTGGTCAACAAAATTTCAAATTTATTTTGTCCCACGTGGTAAAGTGGGTGGACTTGGTAATACTTTTGCACTTATTTTATATCTGTTTTCAGAATTTTTCTGAGGCAGAGTTTCAGAGCAACAAAGCTATTTTGTTAAAGTATATATTACAATTTGTCTATAAATCATGAAAGAATGACGTACAAAGTGATATATTTACTTGGAAAATGTGCTGATATATGACTTTCGGTTGTACTTTGCATCAGAAACATCTCTCTTCAGCGTCCAGCAATAGTCTGTCAACATAGCATGGTTCCATTTGCCTTGGTATCTCTTTCCATGTTATCATGACTAGAATGTCCTGGGGAAATCTTTCGTTATGCTCGTCACTGACTGTTCCAACGATTTTTGGGAAAAAGTTCAAATGGGAGTCAAGAAAGTACCTTTAGACTCATGTTACAACCCACGTACGGCTTTATGTGAGGCCAGTAGATTGTTAATAATCTCTACGTAGTAGAGCTTTACGATTTGCGATTCGTCACAAATCTCCTTAAAAGACAACCATGCTGCTTCTTCAATTCCATTTAGCGCCTTAATTCATTTTGCATCTCGAAGTAGCTGCCTGATCTGTGGTCCCACAAGAATACTTCTCTTTACCTTAGTATCACCAATCTTAGGGAACTCACTCCTCACATACGCAAATCCACTGTTAGTTTCATCCATACCTATGACAAAGTTTTTCATCAACCCAGGCTTAATGTGTAAAGGGGGGCAAATAATTTTTCGAGGATCAACAAGTGGGGTACCAATGGCATTCTTATTTCCTGGTGTTAGTGAAGTTCGCTTTGGCAATTCCTTCTTTTATAATGATTTTTGCTATCCCGACTGTCCCATTCACAGAGGAAACAACAATACTTTGTGTAACTAAGTTGCATGCCGAGCAAAAGTGAAACAACTTTTACAAATATTCCATTTAAAGTCGTTGTACTTATTTTTCTTTTCCAAAAGAAGCTTTATGTTGACATTAGATTCTTCGCTTGCATGAGCCAAAGTAACAGAGGGGAACTTATTTCCATTGGAAAGCTTAGTTTGGAAGAGTGAATGAAGAAACGCCACTCATCTGTATTATATTTATGGTCAAGCGTCTTTATAGCAAAACGGACGTCGTTACAAAATACAAGTCCTTTTTTCATAGAGAAGAAATTCTCAAATTCTGCACGGCGATTACGAAAAAGAGCAACTTTTGTTCCACTATGGAGAAGATTCCAGTCTTTTAATTTGGAACCTACAAGTTCGTCTTGCTTCTTAGATAAATTGAATCCCGGACGAGGTCGTTGAGGTCTTCTTGACTTAAAAAATGTGGCACACAGCAAGACGAATCTAGTTGAAACATTGGATCAAAATCCAGATGGTCGCCTGCAAAAATTTTTTCGTTTTACTTTGTCATCAGCTCTTTCATCGTCGCTTAGTGTCGTGTTTTGTGGTGGTTTAGGCACAGGTAATTCCAAACTGTGAGGTACTGGTCTCAGTCCAGATGGAATATTAGGATATTTTACAGTATGTTTGGATATAGAAGTCATTCCACTTATATTTGTAAGATAAAAATAGCAATCAGCAATATGATCTGATGGTTCCCTCCAAATCATAGGAATAGCGAAATGCATATGTCGTTCACATTTTTGTCTTTTGTCTTCACCACCTACTTTAAACTTGAAATACTGCTTTTTAAGGAGAGGCGTGAAAGATTGTTTTTGATATTTAAATGTTAATTCGCCGCAAATGTAGCAAAATGAGTTCGGGCGGTTTACACATTTCCTTGGCATTTTTACAGGTGATCAAATTGTTTCACTACAATAGCTTGAACACATCTCAACGCAACATTCTTTAAAACGTTAACAACATCAGCATATATGTTCATTCACCAAGCTTTAGCCGACAACTGAATTAACAAGAAATGCTATCTAGGACTGAGAAATGCAGGTCTTAACACATCAAGACATGCTCAAACATTAATCATTACATACTGCTTGATCAGTTCCCAGCTCTAGTCGACCACTAACGTCAAGACATTTTCTCTTATAGTAGGTACATATCTATGCACGCATATTTTAGGTGGATAAGCAAATATCCTAGAACGTAAAAACTAAGGGTTATGGAGAAATTCTGAAAACATAATAATTGATTTCAGCATGTAAAAATATATGGCAATCAGGCTTTTTTGTGCTTAGGACAAAAATCTTGTTTTATCAATTTTCTCAACATATCAAAGTTGATTTTTTCTAATGGAACATTCTTCTTGAATTGATATTTGACATACATTGCTACATTAAACGAAACAAGTTAAGGATGGAAAGTGGCTGCCGTTTAGCTCTATCTCGAAAAATAAGAGAAATAATTAGGTACTACACAGTCAGTGGAATATTCGGTGTAACACGCCACTGTATTTCGTTTTCATTAACAAAATATTTAGCGATTTTTTTGAAACAAAAGTCTTACTCATAGTTCTTTCAAACATAACTGGTATTGACAGGAAAACAAAATTAAAATTTCTGATGCGATTTCGGTGCTTTTACAAAATTATACCCACTGAACTTTCCAATTTAACACGTGTGATTACAGTGATGAATTATTCACGATTTTCTGCACAAAGCATCGGAAAAAACAAACAAACTTCATTGAGTTTGTCCTAGTTTTTATCCCTATACGTAAAAGCGCTTTTTGTACTGTACACCTACCTATTGTGTTTATTCAACAGCTCTTGACAAAGCTTTTTTTTGTATGTAATTTCATAGGTAATGGATTATAATATATTTAAATATATTTTTGCATTGCCCTCTATCGTTGCTGTCAAATTCAGTAGTTTTAAACCACTGCATTTGATTAAATATGCATTAGGTTTTTATAATATTGTAGTAACATTAAGTGAAGGAACTGCTGCTTAATTATTAAAACTTTAGGTAGAACTTAATGTATATTACAAAGTAACGCAACTTTAATAATTAATGACTTCTCCTTTGGTTATAATTTCTCTTTAAATATTTATAATGAGGAGATGAGAGAGATGCATTTATGATTGTCGAAGGAAAGACTATTGTCCTTAATCTTAGCCATTTCGTAATTGCATCTGTACAGGCTCATCAAAGTAAATGTAATTTCTACAACTTTGTATTACCTGTAACTACTCCTGGTAGCGAAGCTCCTACCTTTCTCCTTTGCTGTATTACCACGGCAGTATGCATGCACGTATCTATTTGTTGCATTTGGTTGTGCAAGTTAAAGGAATGGAATAATATCGGATTGCTGAGAAAATGTTTTGGTATTTAGTACTCCGAAAGTTTGAAATGGCCTTTAATTACTTTATCGTCTATTTTCCTTAGCAAGTTCAATTCTTCTTCAAGCACCCAAAACTGATATGAAAAAACCCACATGCGCAAGGCATAAATTGTGGCTAATGGGCGATTCAGTTGTGGCTTAGTGCAAACAATACCATTTTTTGGCAAATAATAATGTCTTACGATTAGATTTATATTGAGTTCAAATAACAAATTTATTGATGAATAACTTTGTGAATAAATTGACATGTGAGATTTTTATTAATTGTAAACTAGAGATTTATGCATTGCCAGTGTGTTAACAATTGTCAGTACATTATTCGTTTAAGGTGCTCACGTTCAATAACTAAAAATGAGTGTAGGAAGAAGTGACAAAAAAAGAGTTTTGTGCATTACTTTAATAAAGAGGAAGCACTTTTTCGGCAAGTACGTGTTTATTAAAATCCTGCTTATGAACTATCTAGCTGTTATTAAATTGATACAAGGTTACATAGTTAGAAAGTAGGTATATGTATATTTATTCTCAAGAATGCTCATTTTCCTTTAATGCACTAGAAAGATATTTATTAGGAAGTCATTACCGATGACTTACTTAAAACTAAACAATTTGTTGCTTATCAGGGACCCTCGCAGAGCCAATTCTCTTTCCTCCCCCAAAAAAAAAAACAGTTACCGTAACTGACTGGCGTAAGATTCGAACTCGCGACCCCTCGCCCTAGTCAAAACCCTTAAAGCATTTGGCTATATATAAGCGTTACTTTCCAAAGCGAAAGTGATCATCTACTGATAAGGCAAAAACTTGCTCCAATGCAGAAGTTGCCTTACTAAATAGGTCGTATGATACCTTCTGAATGTCACATTGCTTTTTTCTATTGCTTGATGTTTCAGCATGAGAAGACGAGTGCGCTTCTGAATTAGAAGCTAAGGGTCTTGATATTTATTTTGAAGAAAGCCTTCCAAATTTAAGACGTGGTAAATTTTCAAGTGGCTGCTGATAAATTTGGTACTTCCATGTCTTCTGACGAGATAAAAATGAATTGTACTATTTTACTTACTTTTCCACTCGTTCATTTACAATAAAATCAGGATACTACCACTTTGACTTTTACATCACCTTTTTTTTGCGATTTCTTTGAAAAATTAAGTTTTTAGTCGTGCTAATTTATTTTATATCTTAAATGCAAAAGAAGTAATACCTCTATCTACGACCAGTTCCAACATTTTCTGCGGTATACAATCCAGGGTAGCCTTCGTACTTTTCAATAAGTGTTCTGACCACATCTCTTGCAATTGAATACTTCAGCAAGATCGATGGTTATTAGTAGATGCTATATAACTATCCATTTCATCTACTGTGACCTCACCTTTCAATATTAATTTACAAGAAAATAAATATTAAGTTAATCGAGCGTCTACTTTGGAACGCAGTTGGTACTAATTTAGAAAACAAAATGTAACAAGGATTCCTCAAAAAAAAAAAAAGGAAAAAAAAATTGGGGCAGGTTGTAATTTAACAATTTTTTTATGGCGATCAACTTATTCAAGAACATTTTGTATATAACATTTAACAATAAATTCAATGTTAACATAATTTTCTTTGACAGCCGTAAAAACGGCACATGTTTGAAGAAAAAGTTATATCGAAGTGCTGCTAGTTTTTTTTTATTTGCTATTATATTATATACTTATTTATTATATTTTGGAATATATTATATACTTATTTCAAAAAATCTTGAATTCAAAGATAATGCATTAATAGTAAGTGCAAATTGTTTTCAGATGCTTGCAGAATTGCTTGAAGCAAGATAATCGACAATATTCTTTTAAAATAAGAAACCTCTTGGAAAAATTAAAAATATATATTTTCTGTGCTTTTATTATGATTTGTTAGTTTTGTTTCATAATCAGTCCAGAGAGTGGTGGCAGAAATCATCGGGATAAAGACACTTTATTTATGAAAACTAAATTATTACAAATCATCCCAACCCCGTGCTTCACCTAAAAAAGGTACTACATGGATTCCATAACAATTGAAATGATCCTATTCTAACTAAATAATTTCCCTATGAATCTTAATAATCAAAATATAATACAGTAGCCTCGCGACCATATGAATACTACTTTTGTGAAATGATGAAATATGTGAAATATGATTAGTTCACATAATCGCGTCTACTGTAAATTGGTCAGCTATCAGTTATTATTAAAGGCGCCCATGGAACGACTTTAGTTATCTCCCAGCATTCGCCAAGGACACTGGTTATATATAATATACTTATATAAAATCAATGAGCACGGAGTAAGGGCAAACCATGGCAAAAACCTTACTCTGGGAGGATCTGGGAAGAAGTCCCAGACCTTATTACTGATAGCCGCAAATTATTATTATCCTTCTGAGTGCTGAAGAAGCAGCTTCCGCGTCTCCTTAAATTCCGACAGTCTTGCCGTCCTCGCGTAACTGCTCCCTTTTTCACACATTGGAAGTTGAAACAGGAAAGATGACCTAAAAAAACAAACAAAACAACAGCAGTACCTATTCTAATACTTAATAATAACTTAATCCTAATTATTCTAACCAAGATTAATTAAATAAAGATTTATATTTTAAATGTTTGTGGTTTAGCACTAATTCCGATCACTAAATAGAACAAAATATTCATTCATAAACGCGCTACCCTACTAACTATCTAAATATCATGCCGTAACCTATCTAGTTCTTTAGCAACATTACTAAAAAATTCCTACCATTCGATCGACTCATTATCTCTAATATTTGTTTCGCGTCGCGGCCAATTTAACCCCCTAGCTAACCCTAACCCTAAGCCCTAACCTCCATACGCCGTGAAACAGGTCCATAGGTCACCCCAATCCTAATCTAATCTAATCTAATCTAATCTAGTTTTGTTATTTTTGGTCACCACATATAGTTTATTCTACGCTCCCAAAGTTTGAATAAAATCGTATGAGGTACTTGGTGTAAATCATAAAAGATTAACAGTTTATCATTTACAGTGCCAAGATGGTTCAGATGCAGCCACCTATTATTTTGGTATCTTATTGTATACATATACGCACATATTTGTAGCTAAGTATTTCAGCAGCCACTTAATAGTGAGGACGTTCAAGACGTCATGCCCCGTTGGTGGTCCGTTTAAATCATTTCCTATACACATAAAAGTAATTTTAGCAATACTTCTTATTTTATCAATGGTGAAGTCTTATCTAAAACGATACTATAAGATATCTAGGCATAGTCTTCGACAAATACTTGAGTTTTAGTAACCATATAGATTACTTAACAACATCTATTTCTAAACGATTAGAATTTATTATAAGAAATTGTAAACATTTTGATAAAGTAAGAACAGTGAAGAACCTTTGCTTTTGTTGTGAGCTGTTTGGGGTACTGCTCTGTGGTGGGGTCACCGTGTTGTATATCTCACTAACCCACTATTGAAAGTATTTAACGCCGATTTTTAAAGTACCTACCTGTCATTCAAGATTGATGGCCAGTATCCTTTGAGAGGCATGGATTACAACTCCTTACTATGCCTCCATGACTTTGAAAGTCTTACTGAACGCAGACAGAAGCACTCTTCGTGTGAAAGTTGGTGAATGAACTCAGTGATATACTATCTAAGTTGAACTTTCATGTACCATCTGATCTATCTCGATTTGTATCAACTTTTTCGCTACCCACACCAAGGACTAATCTGCTAGTTAAATATCCCATATTAAATATGTACAAATTAGCTGATAACCATAATAATTAATAAAAGTTCTTAATAAACTTATTTTCTGAAATTGAGTGTTTTTTTTTGTGTATAAATGTAAGTGATTTTTAACCTGCTCGGCCAGATATCAATATCAACAAAAATCCATGCGTTGCGCTAGCCTCGGTCAGCCACGTTTTCATACATCCAGCCGTCCGTAAATAATCTCCAAATCAATACGTTTCTATTAAAATCCCTGATTTCGGGCTTACCGGTCTGTACGAAATCGTCTTTCTGTCGAATTTACTGGAGAGTCAGACTTGACTGTTTCGGAGCAAAAGTAAAACGAATTAAGGCTGGCGTCCAGATTAACTTGAAAATTTTATGGCCTCAATATTATACGGTCAATAAAATATTCCGATTATATTTGTTGTCCGGAATTTTCCATTTGAAATCCATCCCGAGATTGGATCACGAGACAAATTTAATAGCCACTGGAATTATCACTACATAGTGGGCCCAAATCGGTTTAATTTTAGTTTGTTGGTTCGTTCATTTGGAGAAATGGAAATAAACACAAATGCGGAGGTGGTACTGAATTACGTTAAAATTATCCTTGCAAGTATTTGAAAGTGTATTTCGTGCAATCGAATAAACATCAAAGTGTTTACTGCTACCATCTGTCTTTGTTATTTTGTTTCTAATCGAAGTTTGCATTTACTACAAATAAGCCTATCATTCTATCAATAGAATGGAAACATTATTTATTCTCGGCAGTGCCCAATAAGTAGGAAAGTAAATACAATAGCAATAAAAACAAAATTTCAAAATCACGAAAGCTTGTCTAAATAAATTCCTAGTTACCTCATTTGCCTGATTTGCCATTTAACAACTGCAATGAGAAAATATCAATTGTCAGTTCTTAGCATCCCAAATTGTTTTTTGAGGTAATTTAACAAGGGGAAGCCGCCAAATGTTATTTGGTCCCGGTTTTGTCAGTTGAGAGTGGGGACCGTTTGGAGTACTTTTGTAAAATATTAGCCATAAATTACCAAACCTTAATATTTTGGAGCCCAATTTTTTATATCTGTCATAAGTACCAGGAAACCCAACTAACTTACAAGTTCATAACAATGTAATGGTAAAGCGCCTGGTGTTCGAACCAGGAATGTTTTCATGTTTTATTATTTTCAAATTTATAGCGGCGAGGCTCCGCTCGTTAGAGCTTTCCAGATTCTTATTGGCCGAATCTGATGCTTGACTTTAAACCATCCAGGCAATCCCTCTTGCTTTCATCCCTATTTCCTTCAATCTCTTGCAATCGTGCACCAATATCTTCCATCTATATTAACTCCCATTTCCTTCAGATCCTCTTCCACCTCGTCCATCCATCTCATTCTCGGTCTGCTTCTCGCCCTTCTCCTGTCCATATTCCACTCGGTCAGTGCCCTCACATTTTTCTCTGGTTTTTTCCTGTATATATGTCCCAACCATTTTATTCTCAACATTTTTATATATCCTAATATATTTTTTGCCACCCAATTTTTTCATTATTTCATTATTAGTTCGTCTTCTATACACACCACTTTCCAGCAATACTCTGGGACATTCTTCTTATCATTTTCCGCTCCTGAATTAACAACATTTTTTCTCCTTCTTTCGTCATTGTCATGGTTTCAGCGGCGTACGTCAGTATAGGTCTTAGGTCAGGTACATTTTTAGTTTAGTTCTTTTCTAGTATCTTCTTCTCCTTTGCCACTACAACTAAGTCATCCGCGTATCCTATTATTTGTGCTCCTCGATTTCTTATATTTCCTTTGTTTAGGTTCTTTGTCAGGTACTCTATTACAAGATTGAATAACGTAGCCGTTAAAGCATATTCTTGTTTCACCCCTTTATTGCTTCGGAATTCACAAAAGAAGGTTAATTAGTTACAATTATTATATTAAGAATATAGTACTTATTGCGGAATTGAACAAACTTTTGAGATAGCAATTGTTCAACTTGATTTTTTGGCATCAGAATGATTATATTTAAAGCAAGCTATTTTTGCGAAAGTTATCAAAGACAGAACGTCAACATCAGCGGCGGTTTGTGTGTTACAAAAATGGTAAATGAAATGGTGGGGAAAGATATGTTACAGCACCTCATGACACAAGAAAATAAGGTATGCTCTTACGCATCTAGGTGTGATGTATTTGAGGACCAAACAGTACTACCAATCCAATAATTTAATAGATGTCACCAATGTAAAGAAAATTAACTTCCATTTTTTTTTAATCGATCCTATTAAAATCAATAAGGCTGTTTTTTGCCATTTCCTCCAATTAAATTTGCATTGAAACAAAATTTTAGATAATTCACATTTTTAAATGTAATTTTCAATTGAATGCAAAATCGTTATTGCTTTGTGATGAGTGATTCTGTTGATGTAAAGTATTTTTTGCCTTTTATTTCATGATGCTTATTTTAGTGTATTGAAGTAAATAAAGCAATAATGATTACAAGCTTTACTTTAACTCAACATGTTCTATACTTCTTTACTTCTTACCTTCATACTTGTTTGTACTTACACGTACTAAAGTTTCACTAATTGTAAATGATTCATATTTTTTTTTAATGGCAAATGAAATATCTATTAGTCTGGTACAAACATTAACGTAGACAGTGTTGGAATATAAAAGTAAATTGTTCTAATCGACTTAAAAATAAAGTGAAACTTGTTAAAATATATATAGTAATTTGGTAAATACATCAACAACAATGGTGACAGCCGAGTGATGACGTATCTGAGGGCCATGCACGAAAAAAACGAGTTTTGGTTTTCAGATGAGCATAACTTATTTTCTTGTATCATGCAGCACTTGTCGTAATTTAACCAGAACTAAATATTCGCCAAATCTTTAAAATTTGAATTAATTTTCTTAACTTGAATTAAGTAATTCAAAACAATACTACCAAAAAAGAGTTTTCACCCACAATTACGTTGTGAGCAACGTCTAATTTAGTTGTACTTGAATTAAATGTTACTTAAAGTACAATTATGGGCAAAAACCCTTTTTTTGTGGTATGGATTTGAATAATGTCGAATTATTAATATTGTATTTATAGAACCCTAGCATTTGGTGAACCGTGCGTAAAAGAAGAAGCGCATTCTTTGAAAGAAATTTATTTATTTTTAACATTAATTATAACTTCATGTTGTAAATATAGATCCGACTTATATTCCTAATCACAATATTTTAAACGTTCATAAGATCGCAACTCTGGATTGCAACCAAATATTAAATATAAATTCTCGGCATTTTTTATAGGCGGCATATGCCTAAAATTATTTTAAGTATAATTTAGCTACTACAAGAACAATTATCGTTACTACTTTATTGATGAAACATCATTGCTCCCATGCACACAACACTTCTTAAGGTACGTTAGGTACCTTATAGTGACACCCACAGCAGACATTGTGTAAACAATTAACTATTCTTTGTAGATACCTACAAAAAATCCACAAGTTACGGAAATATTATTTCGACTTAAACCAGCCTGTTAATCTATAATTCTAAAATACTTTTTTGTGTAAAAGTTCACGTGTAATAAGAAATACTAACTACTGTAAGTGTTAAAGTTTATAAAATGAAGGAATACTATACTAAACTGACAATAGAGAAAATATAAAAACAACAAAATACAAGAAATTACTAAAACTAAAAGAAATTCTCTTCTCAAGTGTCACGCGCGTAAATCGTAAATGTACACAAAGAAATCACAAAGAAAGATCACACATTACCCAAAAAAATGATAGAAGCGGAAATCGTAAACGAGGATGAATAAATAAGAGTTGCTATGGTTGTTACCCATACTTACCGACTGTTCGCATATAGTTATCGGTTAAACTAAAAGGGTGCGCAATAATAAAAAATGGCGGCAATTCGAAAGTCCCCATCCCCTGGAGCCGACAACGCTTGATGAAATTCATTAGGGTTTAGCCGGCAACGAAAATTTATCTATTCCCAGGCAGTATACGAGTTATGGTACACTTCTTCGTATGGGGTATAGTGCAATTCCGAAAGGCCAACTGGAAGTGGGTGAAAATCCTGCTGAGATCTCTGGAGTGAATTACGTAATTCAATTATTCTCTTATCGTTAGAATTTATTCAAGATAAACGAGTTAATTGCAGACATAGTAATATCAAACCAATATTATAATACCTAAGTTTTCTCGTGATATATCGTACGTTTCCAACGCAATTTGAAATATTGTGGTTAGTGTGAAATTTAATTTTAATACGAAATGTTTGTATACGCACATGCGTTTGTACAGCCGCACAGTGGGATATAGGCGGAAAAAAGTCTATTTTACGAATATGTCCTATAACTGTTAGTTTAGGTTCATTCTGAAGCAGAAGGATTAGAAATTATTATTTAGTACGAATAGTTACGTAAATTAAAAGTGCTGACGTTCAGTAGCACTTTGAAGTTGAATGATGGTATTTATCGAATTTTTACTTGAAATATTACTGAAAAGTAAGAATGCATATAAGCGAAACAAATTAAGTTTTGAAACAAATAGTACCACAAATGTTAAAGTGGAGGTTCATGCTTACTATACAGTAACAATCATTAAGATCTAATGATATTACACATGGGTATTATCTAACTTACGAAAAAGTGCGAATAATTGACACGAAAATATTCGTCTAGACTTTTCAATGTTAGCGCCAACGACCGCCAAGCTGATTCTTTCTTCTACGTGTTCTCCATAACCCAAGGAACAAGAGCGAACAAAATTTGGCTGCCACTTTTTGCCTCTAGCTGAAAAATAGCTAAAAATCTAGTAGCGCGCACAGTACACAATATTATCACAGCACTAGGAAAGATTTTCAATTAGACTACCCTTACACAGTTTTGTAATTTTGACAGACACAATTTATTTGTAATTGCATAAGTCATAATTTACCTATTATACTAAAGTATTTATACGGTGGTCCGCAACTGACGTGTCATCGCTATTATTAAAAAAATAAAAAAATATTAGTTTTATTCATGCATACTCTATAGTATTATTAATGTTAATTTACTGATGTGTGCTGGTGTTATATGCCGGTCACAGTCCACAAAGTACTTTTACATGGAGAACACATAATATCTACTGCTGTGTTACCAGTTGGTTGTCTCTCAGAAGACGCACTAGAAGCTCTAAATAAAGACTATAAGCGCTATCGATTGTCTCATTCCAGAAAGTGTAATCATTTAGCATCAAATGAAGATATTGTGCACAGACTACTTGTCAGTTCCGATTCCTACATATTAAATTTACGAACATTATCTAAGAAATATTTAGAAATGACACAAGAAGCACAGGAATTAATGATTAATCAATAAAACTGGGAATATGTATAATTACAACATAAATTGTATTAATCGCAAAAAATAAAACAATTTAATATTATTTTTTGTTATGTTATTGTCTATTTGTATACTTGTATATTTAAATAATTTATCAAATATGTATCGCTTTTTTTTAACGTTTGGAATTTTTATTAATTTCTAGTGTTTTCTTTGATAAGTTTTTTGTTTCGTAATATTGCTATGGTATGGCACCCCGGGTTTCGGAAATTTAAATGTGTATTTTATTTATTCCTAATCAGCCTTGTCAAAACCAATGTAGAGTTTCTTTCTTGTTTCTAAGTTTATAGAATATTAATTTAAATTGTTTCATATTTTTTTGGCCAGTTGTGTATATTAAAATCATTTATTTGTACATTTTGCGTGTACTAGTATTGTTTAGTATATTTGTTAGAGTTTTTCTTAGAGTTGCGCTCTGCGTTGAACGCACGATTTGTATATTTCATATATATGCGGGAGGCCTTGAAAAGAAAAGCAGTTCGTTGAAAGTTGCCCGTAAGTAGAGATGTTGTTGTTTTTATTTCTTTTATTGCCGTTGAGGTAAATTCATTTTTATTTTAAAATGTTGCTTGGTTTTGATTGATTAGCTTTCAAGGAACTCTTATTTAATTATTGCTGTATTGTTTAATTGTGTACACATTTTGGATGTTAGATCAGTAATTATTGTAAAAACGTTCTAGAGGATTCCGCGAAAGTGTGTTAAATTTATCCGTTTTTCTTTTTAATTGTTTTGTATTTTTGTTAGTCACCTCGGGGAAGGTGAAGTGAAGCTTTGAGCTATTAAATTTTAAATTTCAATGTAAATTGTATCTATTTCTCCACGTGTAAATTATTGTTTAGATTTCATGACCGCGTGGATGATTTTTTTTTTATGAAATTCCTTCTAGAACGATTCTTCCATTTTGTTTGCTAAAGGATTTGCATTGTCCTTTCTTAATTGTAGAGTCATATGCAGGTTTATATTATTTCACAGAATCATATATTCACGATATTCATATTCCCTGTAATTTGCTTCGTAATTTTGTTTTTTTTTTTATTTGTAAATTCATGCAGTTTTTCAGCATAATTTATGTCGCCCAACGTGCGAGGCACGATTTTATTGCATTTTTGCACAGAATCTTATATTCATGTTTCGTAATTTTTTTTTTATTTGTAAACTCATGCAGTCACCATATAATTTATGGGCACCAACGTGCGAGCACGAGATTATTGCATTATTTTTTTTAATTGTAAGATTCATGAAGTTTTGAGCAATATTATTTATGGCAATCCCAATGTGCGAAGCACGATATGATTGTAATTGTAATTAGTAAGGTTAGGATGCCGTGTTTTGAATTTGTGAGAATTTCTCGTTGCGTTGACAAGGCTGACCGGTTGCGTTTTACAAACTTTTTATGTACACGCTGCGAGTATGAAGATGGACAGGACAGACGGGATCAGGAAGTGGATGTTCCTGGAGACCAGAGTTGGCGGAGCAAGGAACTCATGGCAGGAAGGAGTCGGTTGTGGCAGGACAAAAGGAAGGATCGATGAAAGGAAATGTGGAGGAACAAAGGGAAGGATGGACGAAAAGGAGATCCAGAGAGATGGAGGAGCAGACTAACAATAAGAAAGTATTAAGAGTATGAATGAGATGATGGCAATGATAAAAGGGTTATTGAGTGATACTAAAAAAGAATGATTGCTCAGAATAAAGAATTGCAAGAAGCAAAATGATTGTGTAAAAGATTAGAGGAAGTAGTATTTGGTAGTAAACTGAGGTTGACAGAAATAAAAGAAAGAGAAGGAAATAAGTTGATGAAAATGTTGATGTTTTGAATAAAGAAAGGTTGATAAAGTTGATGAAAATGTTGATGTTTTGAGTAAAGAAAGGGAAGTTGAAGTTGTTGATAATTTGAATAAAGAAAGGGAAGATAAAGTTGATGAAAATGTTGTTGTTTTGAATAAAGAAAGGGAAGAGAAAGTTGTTGATGATGTAGGTAGAGAAAAGGAAAATAATATTAATAGTTTAGTGAGAAAAAGGAGAATGAAAATGTTGTTGATGATGAAAAGTTGAATGATGAAAAGGATGATGAAAAAATGAAATATTGTGATGATAGTTTTAAGTTTGAAATACAAGGTTGCGGAAAAGTTAGAGGTGATGATATACAAGGTAGCGAAAAAGTTGTTGGAGATGTTGGATCCGAAGAGGATGTCGAGTTGAGGTTTTTGGTGGTTAGAGTAGAGAAAGAAGAAGTCAACAATTCCCAAGAAGAATTCCAGAAGTAATCAACAATTCCAAGAAGAATTCCAGAAGTAGTCAACTATTCTGAAGAAGAATTCCCAGAAGAAGTTATCAATTCCACATCGAATCCCAAATGCGAGAATGAAATTTAAAATCAATCATAATGAGAAGAATGAAATTGAAAGCAATCATAATGAGAAGTTTTGAAGTTGAAGTCAAGGAAGTTATCAACAAATGTATCCTTCGAAATAAGTTCCATTATGTCGTTGATGCCGAACATCTCTTCAGATCAAGTCAAACCCTGTCAAATTTAAGAATCCCATTCCTGAAGCCATGTTGGAGCACAATTTAATGAATTTTCTGTTTTTCGAGTTATCCTTCTGGAATTCCAAGCGAGAGGCACATCCAAGGAGTAAGAAGTTGCTCAGGATGCAGACCCACCACTGCCACACGACTGCAAACCCATGCCATACCGACTGCTATGCCGATTGCTGTTGGACACTGGATCAAACGGATGGTATGTTGGACCTCCACCACGACCCGGGTACTTTTCATCACCCGGAAGTGAGTTTTCACCTGTGTGCGGAGATACGGTATTGTTCGTTTTGGTGCGGGAAACTTTAGAATATTAATTTTTGTGTGCAGACAATTTCTAAGCGGAAAAACTCAATTTTCGTTGACCTTTCGTTTCCCGTTAGTAATTGGGAGTGTGCTATGGTATGGCACCCGGTTTCGAAATTTAAGTGTATTTTTATTTATTCCTAATCAGCCTTGTCAAAACAATGTGAGTTTCCGCTGTTCTAAAGTTTATTAAGAATATTATATTAATTGTTTGCATTATTCTTTTTGGCCAGTTGTGTATATTTAAAATCATTTATTTGTACATTTGCGTGTAATAGTATTGTTTAGTATATTGTTAGAGTTTTTCTTAGAGTTGCGCTCTGCGTTGAACGCACGATTTTGTATATTTCATATATATGCGGGAGGCCTTGAAAAGAAAAAGCAGTTCGTTGAAAGTTGCCCGTAAGGAGAGATGTTGTTGTTTTATTTCTTTATTGCCGTTGAGGAAATTCATTTATTTAAAATGTTGCTCGGTTTTGATTGATTAGCTTTCAAGAACTCCTATTTAATTATTGCTGTATTGTTTAATTGTGTACACATTTTGGATGTTAGATCAGTAATTATTGTAAAAACGTTCTAGAGGATTCGCGAAAGTGTGTTAATTTATCCGTTTTTCTTTTTAATTGTTTTGTATTTTTGTTAGTCACCTCGGGGAAGGTGAAGTGAAGCTTTGAGCTATTAAATTTTAAAATTTCAATGTAAATTGTATCTATTCTCCACGTGTAAATTATTGTTTAGATTTTATGACCGCGTGGATGATTTTTTTTTATGAAAATTCCTCTAGAACGATTCTTCCATTTTGTTTGCTAAAGGATTTGCATTGTCCTTTCTTAATGTAGAGTCATATGCAGTTTGTTTTATGCCAAATCATATATTTATGGTTTTTATTATCTGCTAATTGTATCAAATGTTTTTTTTTTCTTTTTTTTTAAAATAAAATAAATGATTGTAAATATCATTTAAAATCATAGTTCTTTATTTTTGGTTTTGCCAGTTCTATTTTTTGGATTTAAAAGAAAGTCTAATATTTTACAATCGCCCACTTTAACTTTTTAGAAGCTACCTTGAGATTTAAGTATCTCTGGCACCCTTTTGAATTCATTTTGCTGAGCTAGCTAAATTAATTTTGTCATTTTTAATTTCCCTTTACTTATATGCTTGGACATCAGTTCACAGCAATATATGTATATATGTATTCGCAGTAACAATGTTACCTACAGTTACTATGCGCCAATTAAACATGGTGAAATAGTTAACCTTAAATGTGAAATTCCTTAAAGTTTTATGTTACTCTATCTGATTACATACCATCTAATATGCTAATTCATTGTATTATTTCTAATGTTATAAATAGCTAATTATATATACAATCACTGTACGAAATTTCACTCTGGAACGGAGTGTAGTTCACAAGTTATTTAATTTTTTCCGCAAAATCACCTAAATTGACCACTGTGCGCCGTTGAGATAGAATCACTTTACTTAATATAATTTCACTGGGAAAATGAATTGAAGAGATTGGACTATAAATTTTTATTTAATTAATCGACATAATAATTGCATTTATGCTTAAAGTGATCCAATTTGTATTTTATTCAATATCAATTACATGTTTCGATCCGTGAGGATCATCTTCAGATCTATGTCGGTTTCGGCAATATATGAGTGGTATGTTGAAATCTTTAATTATAATTTTGGTGCAAAAGTAAAACATTAGGTTTTTATTATCAGGAGGTGATACGTTAGTAAAATGAAGTTGTTATTTTAAGCAACTAACATACATACCGACTTGTAATCATTTGATTTTGAAAAAAATATCATATTTTATTTAGTTTATGAATTTTTTCTCAACTGAAGTATAATAATATTTAAAAGAAAGAGAGGTATCCTGATTTATTTTACCCTCTTTCAAACTTCTCAATCGAGCATGAATTTTGATGTATGTAAACATTACCTTGAATGCCAACCTATTAAAACGCAAAACTTCCGCTAACCTGCTTGGCGTGCTTTGGATGAAACACTTAGCTGGTAAAATCATTGCCGCCAATAATACATAGTTTAAATACGTCGTGCTATCAGATCCGCAATCTTAAGACAGTATTGAATCACAACTCTTTGGTGACATTTTATTACGGTCAGATTTTCAATGTCCTACGGCAGTGCTCGGCACTGTAGGGGAAGCAACTCTCCTACTATCCTGGTAAAGAGTAAATCCCCTGCAGTAACAACATCGCTATTGAAATGGCAAAGACATATGTAGAGGCTGCTCGCATATTAGATACTTCAACGTATACAAAATTGCGTTTTAAGAATATCTTAATATTTATGATTATAGTAATAAAATGTAGTATTATTTAAGATGACATCGTACGCAAATAAATATGTAGGTTCTGGAGGAAATAAGTAAGCGAACGATTTCGAAATGCGACGAGCAAGAGAGAACATATCGGTTCCATTTTTCGCCTCATATCTACTTATTGATAGCGCATTCTACACCAAAAGTTGACAGCATTTAAAGTATTTTTTGCAAATTTATGTCATTTTAATAAACAAGCCGATATAAATGTTCATTCGTAAATAACATGAGACTTCTGTCATAATTATAATTATTGAATTATTGTTTGTAATAATCTTGATTATGGGGACTAACATTTGTAAGGTCACCTATAAGTTCTAAGAATACGTGGATGGAGAAAATACCATAATTAATTATAAATTACCTCCTCACCAGTGTTTATTGACGCATTAAACAGTAAATGTTACTTATAAAAGATTCTGCATAGGTATCCAATTAATTTTGGGATGTCATGGTAAGCTAGTCCAACACTTTTAATGTTAAAATGTGCACATTTAAATTACTATTAGTATGAGAGAAATAAATGAAAAATACAGAGTTTTTTCTTTAAACTGAAACAGTTGTTAGATGGTTTAGCAAGAAGCGACAATTTCCAATGGTCAAAATATTTTAAGAAACGTAGTTCATTATCAATAACTTATTAAAAATTGTAATTAATGATATGGTTTGTGTTCTTCGATGTCATCCACTTGGACAACCTGTATACAACGCAGCATTTATAATATAAAAATAACATGTATTCATTTCATAATCTAAAATTAAATATATAGACATATTGTAGAAAAGCAATTTCATTTGATTTTTTTTGGAATTTATTAAAAAGATAAATTAACAAAAAATACATTTTCGTCAAGATAAATAAAAACTGACTAGAAGTATCGCAGAAGTTATTATGGACAAATCAAAAAATTATAATAAATAATTAATAAAATAAAATACTTCAAATTTAAAATAGAAATGCTCAAATAAATAATAAAACAAACAATTTCTCATGAATGAATCAAAACGTCGCTTTATATTGATTTTTTTTACAATCTTGCATTATCTTCCAAAATAACGCACTCATTATGCCCAGATATGTTTCTGGAAAATAAAATTGCATTTGTCATTCTTTGTAAAACACCTGATTTGTGCTCGGAATTATCCATTATTTAACTCGACGCTCTACGTTTCAGTGACATCAATGTGCTCTGTATCATATGTTGTATTCTCCTCGATAACTTCCAAAAACGTTGAATTAGTTGGGCGGGGAATGTAAACAGTTACGCTCCACGGGCAAGATTGCCGAGCGCTGTCCTACGGTATTATCTTTTGGAGCTCATCGCCGCATGCGCGTGATGTTTTTCTTACCCAAAAACGAATAATTAGTTGCATCGCAGGCATAACTAGAAATGAAGCTTGGAGACTGTGGTTCAGGAAATTTGGTATATTGCATCTGCCTAGTGTATATATTCTGGAAACCCTAGTGTATGTTTGCGATAATAGCAATAAATTTCGGATAAATTCTGATGCTCATTCATACAACACGAGAAGGAGAGCAGATTTCAAATTGCCCTCTAAATCGATTTGAAATCACTCAAAGATCTCCGACTTCGGTTGGACTTTGCCTTTTTAACTTGTTGCCCGATGCTATTAAGGGATTACAAATCTTAAAGAGATCTAAATCTACTTTACGAAATCTTTTGCTGGAAAATTGCATTTACTCGCTTGACGGTATTTGGTTATTGCGGGGGTGCAATAATGTTTAATGTCTTCTGTTAATTTTATCTATATCTATCTATATTAAACGCCATAATATATATGATATAAGTATGCATGCCTGACTTATCCACTATACTTTTTGTATTTTTTTGGATAAATATCTATCTATCTATCTATCTATAGGCCGACTACCTCAATTGTTTATTCAAATTTACAGTACAACTATAGCTAATAAGTTATGCAATCAAATAGTGTTCTTTCATTTCTAGTTTATTACTTTCTGTAATAGCTATGCTATAGCTATTTTCATATAATTGCTCTTATAGGTAGTAATAAACCAGAGTGGAAAGAACACTGTTCTGGTATTGCGTTTGAATATTTATCTATTCAAGTTGAAAACATCCAACTAATAAGTTATACCTGGTGCCGCAAAAGTCATCATCCTATCGAAATATGGCATTTTAATGTCTTTTTCAAGTTTTTATAGGTTCTACAAGACTAAAGAAGCGTGATATTACAACATAATTAAGTAAAAACGTACGTAAAAAGAATTAACAATAGTGTATATGACTCCCATTACTCAGTCACAACATAACGTCCATCTTGAACATTAAGTACAGATGTCCAACATTGGTCTGCTTTATTTAATAATATTAAAAAAAGCAAATCCTCCTCGTAAGATCAGTTCAGTTCACTTTCTATTAGTCTGGTTTTTTTAGAATACTATTGCGATGGAGTCTTACAAAAAATGGAATACTGGGAGACAGCTGCTTTGGGATTATTGGGTAATTCAGGCAGATTTCGCAGAGAAATACTCTCGATATGGGGGTACTTTTATTAATTAAAACTACTTTTATTTAACGTTCCCAACATCAAGAGAGCTAACATAAAATTAATTTAGCAGGACGCAAGGTATAAATCCGATATTTAGTCAGACATGTACAGACAGAAAGGAATTTAGGCGATCAAGACATTTATAATTGTCTGACTAGAGTGGGCGAGTTTCGCTACCACACACGCCTGGTAGTACGTGTTTTCAATTGCTACATTGTTTTAATTTCATTTTACTCCTCCTGCCTCCATAAGGATTTAAATCAATATATATATTCTCCTTTTAATTCCATATTTCTTATACTATCGGTAAGTGAAAGAACAGTCTATTTTTTTTTTTGTGGAAACACACTTTGCCCATTAAAATGAAAAAAGGATTCTCTTGTAAAATTGGCAGTAATCCTTTAGGCATTTCTGTAAAAATAAAATTAAAATACGACATAAATAAATACGTATTGTTGAATATAAAAAAGAAAAAAATCTCTAGTGTTCGGGGCACCAAGGAATTCGGCTTTACCAAGGAATTCTGACAGGTTACTCAATTTCCAACGTTATAAAAATAAACGATAGCGAAAAGTAGTGCAGAAGTGGCGCACATCATTAAAAAACATACCCTATCTAATCTAGCCTAAAGCCTGGTTTACATGAAGCCAGTGGAGAAGCAAGTCAAGTTAGCAAGTTACTTGCTAAGGCTGTTTATAAGCGCTTGCACATCCCTCAAAATTTTTTTATTTATATAGGACCCCCTTATTTGTATCAAAAGATTTCATTTCGTGCTGACGTGCATAATCTGAATTTGAGGTTTAGGGATTTGCTTGCACCCCCTACTCATCGTTTTATTTGAGCGATCCTTCATTAATCAGATAGCAAAGATTTATAATAAGGTACCGGATCAATTTAAATTGCTGAGTGTGTGTGCGTTCAAATCTGCATTTAAGCGAATATCCTTTGGAACGATGATTATTTCGTGTGCCATTCACAACGCTTTTAATTTTTATTTTTTTTTTGTGCTGCTGGACTGTATATCAACTTTTTGCTATTAATTTTATAGATATCTTGGAATATTATTGCTTTTGAATGTGGTGGGGGTTCATGCAGGGTATTAGGTAGTAAGGTAGATTAGGTTTCACTCTCTTTATGTATCTATCAAATGCTTCAAGGTGTGCTGGTAGAGTAACGACAGCTTGTGCTGTCATTTGAAGTACGCTTTGTGATTTCTTTTTGATTTTTGACTAATATTATTTTTCTTTATGTATTATTTTCATGTCATGCTTTTAATGTCATAATCTGAAAGAATAAAAACTTATTATTATTATTATTATTATTATTATTATTATTATTTATTATTATTATTATATTTCTATCTATAATACAGAAATTATAGAGTAAAATCCTAAGAAATAACTAACAGCTTCTTGCGGGTTTCGCCGTGTGTCAAAACTTTCGCTCGACGTTTCGCTGTTCATACTGACAACTTCTTCAGGATAAACTCAGGATAATAACTTCAGGATAACTGAACAGTTCAGTTATCCTGAGAAAGCTGTCAGTATGAACAGCGAAACGTTCGAGCGAAAGTTTTTACACACGGCGAAACCCGCAAGAAGCTGTTAGTTATAGTTACACCGGCCGTGAAAGCCTACGCAGTGTTATCCTAAGAAATATTTTGTGAATGGATTCCTTATTTTAGTAAGGGGATTGTCTTCCCTTTTGTGCTCTTTTGTGTGTTTTTAGAACGAATGGAAGAATTTCCACAAAGTGACTAACGCAGGTCTTGCTTGGTACAGCGCTGCCCAAATTTCCAACTTCTGGTTTTGATTTTTCTTTAAAAAAGAAAATTCATTTTGAAAACTTATTAATAACCGATTTTACATTGAGTATCTAATTATATAATTCATATCACAATTGTATTTTAATTATTTGAAATAACCGGATCTGGATGTTACTGGCTTAGAAGAAAACAATTAAAATTCAATTTAAAACTACAGATTCCTGTTTTTAATGCTAAAACGCGGCCAAAATGTGTACCTAATTGTGTAGAAAATTATATAAAATATATAATCATTAAGTGAAACAATTTTCCATACAGTTATATACACATATTAGAGATGTTTTAGCATTAAAAGCAAGAATCGGCGCTTTTGCATCCTCTTTTTTCAAGCCGATGATGTGTTCTAATTCATTTCGTATGTGGTGTATATAATTGACAATTTTCAATGTAGGTGGGACTCATCTTACAATTAAATACTTTATTGCAGTTTTTAACTTAATTTAAAATGTTTCACATATGAACTTAAGAATTTTGAATATAATATGCTTCTTTTTATTAGTATTTGGTTATTTATTTCTGCTTTTTATGAAATTTGATTGATGTAAAATTATCATTAGATATATCAAAGCTTTGATGTATTTAAATGTCCAAATTGAAAAATTACTGAGCACATAATGTGGTTCTATTATAATACCTAATTAATCTGTTTGTATAAAATCACAAATCTTACTATAGTGATTGTTTCCAGCTTTCTCATTTAGTTTTTTACTTAACTTTCAACCCTCGTAATGTAACATGCATGATTTTTTAATTATAGAAATATAACTCCCATATCAAATGCGTGGTATTCTACTACTTACGCAAATTACTAAACTTTACATCTAGTTTTGTCTAGTTTATATCTAGTTACAAAACTATTTGTGGCATTAGTATGCATGAGGTTCCCGTAATGACCAAAGCTCGTGAGCCGTGGTTACAATTAAGCAATTGAAAGTAAAAGGCCCACATCTCTATACATCACAGATGAACGTTTACAGAGGACCCACTAACAAATGTATGACTATCGTAATTGAATCAGATAGTTGATAGGTATTTGCCTGAAATAGAACGGAAAGTACGCAAATTACTCCAATTCCCGGCTCATCAATGTAGATAAATACAATACAAATTAGGTATTGTTAATTGTGTTATTGAAATTCTAAAACTATATGTATTAAATATCTACTATACGCTTTTGGTAGATCGGTTTGGATAATAATAGAAAAGTAGATGTCTTGACTGGCAGCTATTTAAGCAAAAAAACAATCAATAATTTTAATTTTTTTATATATTAATTAAACCATCTAAATTTAAAAGAAAATTAAGATATGCTGCACACATTTTTTAGAATAAATAATCTGGGTATATACATTTTGACTCAAAATAACATCTATGTGTTTTATATTTCCGGTAAAATTTATTGCCTAAAGGAAATTGCTTCATAAATTATAGATTCTTCAAATAATTTGAGGAACGTAAACAGAGAAAAAGTTGTTAATTTTTTTTGTAATAAATATATGCAGATATTTTCAGAATACGGAATTAGGTACTTACCTTTCCTATGTCGTCACAGAAGATTTGCTGCAATTTGAAGTTATATTGGTTTCATTTTCGTATTACATTATTACTTCCTTTCAACGAATTTATAGCGCGCGTTTCTACTTCTATCATAATTATTTTCACTGGAATTTTTCTGAAAAATCAAAAAAAAAAAAAAAGAATGACAAGACCTTGTATTATTAAATCCAGATCGATTAGCACTTTATCTAATTTTAGTAACGTGTTGCAGAGTAGTATGGAGAACCAACCACGACTGTATGATCACGCCACATCTTTCTGTAGGCTAGAGTGGGTTTGTAGCTTTATTAATGAAAAACTAAATAATTACAAATCACCCCAAATCAAGTTCATGTGCTGTGCCAATGTGAAGGCTTGGCGAGGACAAGGTTTCTAGTATTGCGGAAGGAAAACCCCACAGCTAGTAGCTACATAAAGAATCCGCTCTCAAAGATGATAGGCCTAATTAAAAGGGCAAAATTAGAGAGCGACGTCTAGGACAAAAAAAAAGATCACAATAGATGTGGAATACTTTATTTATGAAAACTAAATTACTACAAATCATCCCAACCCCCTGCTCCATCTAAAAAAGGTACTAAACGAGGCTACCTATTCTATGTATTATATGGATTCCATAGCAATTGAAATGTTCCTACTCTAACTAAATAATTTCCCTATGCTTGTTAATAACAAAAATATAATACAGTAGCCTCGCAATTATATGAATACTACTTTATGTGAAATGCTGAAATATGAGAAATGTGATCAGTTCATATAATCGCGAGTCTACTGTAAATCGGTCAGCTATCAGTTGTTATTAAATGCGCCTATGAAACGACTTTCGATATGTCTCAGCATTCGCCAAGAACATTGATTATGTAAAATATAATATATTATATTATACATAATATAGTCGGCAAATTATTGTTATTCTTCTGCGTTTCGAAGCAGCAGCCTCCACGTTCTCTTACTTCCAATAGCCGTGTCGTCTTCAGGCAGCTGCTCTCTTCTACACATCATCAAAGTTGAAGCAGGATAGAAGTAACGATCTAAAAACAAACAAAACAAACAGCAGTACCAATTTTAATACTGAACAATAACTTAATCCTAATTAATCCAATCAATAGTAATTAAATTAAAGAATTATATCTTAAATACTTATTTAGACCACCAAAGACTATAGCATTTTCATTCATAAATAGCGCCTGCCCTATTATCTAAATATCATGTCTGTAACCTATCTAGGTCCTTAGTAGCATTACTAAAAAATTCCCACCATTCGTCGGACTCATTATCTCATCAAACAAAACATGCCCCGCTGTATCTACCCCACCGCATTCACAATGCGAATCATTAACCCTCCCAATTCTACATAAATATGATTTAAACTTACCGTGACCCGTTATTAATTCGACCGCCTGATACAACAAATTAACCCTCATTTCCCTAAAACGTGTAACACTGCCTATAAATTTCCTAATCCACCTGCCGTCTAAAGAAATATCTCACCTACCCTGCCAATCATTATCAAGTTTATCCTTAAGCGCTTTTTTAACTACGCTAGCCGAAATTAACCCATACCTAATTATCGCATTATCCCTTCTAGACACCGTCTGTTTAGCTAATTAATTAAGCGACTGTACCTACATGAGCCCTAGTCCAAAAAGTTTTAACTCTCCCTCACGCAACATATCCAAGCACCTGATAGCAAATTAGTCGCATTTTTTAAATTCCCTAACGTCTCTAATACTGGGTTCCTAGCTGACGCAAGTTGCTCAAGTCGATAGTGCCGGTTTTTATATTTAGTATTGACAAAGGCCATCGAGTGCTGCAATTGCCTTACGTGACATTATGTTGAGCAATCAGGAGAAGCCGGTGTTTATTTATAAATTGTTGATGGTTAAGTATAAATGTGGACAAATACGTGCTACTGCTAAAGACGCTTGGCATCTATTGCTTTAGTTAACGGTTTGCCCTGTGCTTTGTTTGTATTTAAGTTGCGAAACCATGGTGTTTTGTTATTGTGTTCCTGGTTGTAAAAACGAGAGAGCTGTGATGCAGATTCTACCATTAGAAATGGATGTAAGTATAAGTGTATAACAGCAAAAGTAAATAGTGATGTAAACAATTCTGAAACATTATCTACGAAAATCTGTGTACATATTTAATTTTCCGTAATTTGTAGTATTAATATATTTATTTCTTTTGCAGATTTGAAGTGTAGACCAGGTTCATTAAGAGGCTAGACATCTAATTTAAAAGACGAGCAAGCTATAATACTGGTGAAAGTCTTTTCAGCAATGCAATGAAGTTAATTGCAAGGAAGGATAGGACAAATCTTAAAGGAAGCAGTGGATCTAACCTAACGCTACCTCATTGTAAGTTTTCTTTATTATAAATTGTTGTAAAAGTATATCATATTTAAATTTTCTTAGATACACTGAAGAAGACGTTGTGAGAAACATATTAGAGGAATTGGCTGAAATGTCTGGTAACAGTCTGGAGTCGTAAATATCAACCCCACTGAAGTGCTTTTGTAAATTCATTTAATAAGAGTTTAATAATAATAAATTTTATGTGAAATCATTCACCTGGCAGTAGTTGCGCGAAAAATGAAAACGATGAAGCGTTAACTTCATTAAAACAATTATAGAAGACTTTGTACTTGTGCTGTTGTTGCAGGATGTGAAAGGGAATACTGTTTCAACAGAACCTTCCACTGGCGTTGATCAAATTCATGGTTTTTCCTTTAAACTCATTATAAGGAAATATACGTGTATACAAAAAAAGTTCTTAACAAAAATAAATCCTTGACATCAGCAAAAGTAAATCTTTCCTGTAACAGAGAACATCAGTTTAAAACTTGTTTTAAAGTGTTTGTGTTGTTATAATATATAAATAATTATGTCAATTAGATCTAAAAGTCTAACTAGATGTTGTAACAATTTATTAGAATTGACGGTAACGTTTCTACGAAAATTTATTAGATAAGGTACTAATTATCTTTGAATTTATTTTAAAATGACTTGTACATTACTAATGCTAAGTTGCTTTAAATTTTACATAAAATTACTGAAGAAGACTTTAATAAAAAGAAAGTTGAAATGTTTACAAAAATACAATTTAATTAAATTTTATACTTAAATTCAGCTCTTATTATAAGAAAAAGAGAACTGTATTTATTTAGAGCATCACGGCTACCAACGGAAACAAAGGAAAATTCCTTTAAACCGCAAAAATCATCATGGGTTATGTTACTGATCTAAAAATACATATTCTGGGATAACATTCATTTTGATCTAGAAAAACAAGCGCACTAATATTGTTCTCTCGTTTCTTTTACATTATCGAGCACGTTGGTCGTTAATTAAACACCATGAGTCGGTAGTAAAATCGTGCTACCTCTCGCGAATAACTCTGCTTCATTGAAAGTAAACAATTCAAATACAGGAGCTTCAGATTAATTGAAGTTCTAAGTCCTGCTGTAGCATTTCGCAATTTAAGTTTTGAACGCGGCGAATTTAAAATTAAATATTCAACGAAGACTCCTTTTTTTCTCAAGTAGTAAATCTCTAGTACAAAGTTATCAAACCACTCTTTTTTACACTTACTTTCCGTTCCTAAAAGATTTTATTGAACACGCAGATGATAGGTAGTTCTAAAGTCAGAAAGAAAAGCGAAACTTAGTAATAATATAAGGCGTATAAGAGCCAGTAAATTTAATCATAAATAATCATGTCAATTATTATGTAATGGACTGAAGATAAAGAAAAAGTTTTGAGCAGACTTCGGCTAAATTAGTTTTTAAAACCAATTTGCGCTTAGCAACAGTATTGTCAATAGCAGTGGAAACATATTGCCGTTTGTTATCTTGCTATGGGAGTTTTCATCGTACTCGAAGTTACTGGGTTCGCATTGATAACTTCTGGCACTCGCTGCCAGTTCTTTCATTACCGAAATGTAGAGGATTACTCCGGGATTGTGTTTGCCCATACTGCGGTATTGAAGATGAAATAAATTTTCGATGCTAACCACAAATATTTATGCGTAAGAAAGAGATGACGATATACAGGGCTACAGGGTCCTTTTCGTTTCGCATTAAAAGCTACGGAAAATAAAACACGATATCCTTACAATGTATGCGTTATTAAATGATACACAGGTTTCTCAACCGTATTGTGTTGACATTCATCCAAAAATGTGAGCCTTAGAACTTTCTTAATAATTATTTATGAAACAGTGTGCGAAGTGAACTTTCCTGAATTTTTTTGCAACATTATAAGAATATGAAATCGAGTATTTTCGATTTCAATGAAAATGACATAACATTTTTTTTGCAAACTTCCGTTTTATTCGCTAATAAAATTTCAATATATCCTTCCGCAGGGACGGGTGATTTCCAATGTTTATAACGTTCTTTGCAGATATATTAACACCAGAATCTGCTAGTAAACAGACAAATTATCACTGGAAGCAAAGACCCGTGTATGAGTTAGAATTTGGCAACAATAGACACTTTTACCAATTTTAAACGAAATTTTTGTAAATTGATTGATGGTTGATCAGTACATTTTCTCTTAATGCATATTATTGCCACTCGTGTGTGGTTTACTTGTGCTTGCGTCAAGCGTGTACATTTTCCAAAAATTAAAAAAAAAAAACTGGGCATAGTTACTATCCACTATAAGTATTCTTGAGACTTTATTTTTACAAACTTTTATATGAACTATCAAAACTGCGCCGGTATCTTGAATGTCATCAACTTAAGTATCGCACTCAAGATGCCGGCAGGCTTTTACAACTCTCATTTCATCTTATTACCTTATATTTAATATTATTAACCTGAGTAACATTATTTTTACTGCAAAATTCTAAAATAATTGCTATAGAAAGCGATCACATTATTTTCTTCTTCAATTTACAAAGTAAATATTATTAAGAAATAAGGATTACGCTAATCACGATTGTAGTTACATTAATGTAAGTATTATGTCTAAGTTACTTTTTTTCCAAACCTAGCCCACACTTTTGTAAACAGGATCTCTGGTCTAAACATTATTATTATTATAGCGAACTTTTCTACATATATAGTTACGTTCAATAGGTATATGTGTTACAGCCATTGCTGTAAAGATGGCGTTTTTCTTATTTCACTCAAACAAGGTTATAAAATGTTGACTTGGTGCATTTATCAGAAAAACATCTTATATGGGCGAAGGAGAATTTGGAAACGTCACATACAGAACAAAATAAATTAAAAAGATCAAAACTTCTCAAATTAAAAACCCTTTATTCCTCGATCTAGCAGTCCAGCTTTACTGTAGGCAAAATCCTACTGAAAATTCACTATTGCATTTGCGGCAGGCAATATGTAGTTTATAGGTAGCTTATGTCAACAAATCATAAGTTAACATACGTTTTTTTTCCCAAATTAATTTGATTGTGTCTATTTTGAAAATTGTTTCCGACAATATTTTGTAAATACTAAAATATAACGAGAAATAGCAACATATATTCGAAAAATAAATATAAATAAATCATCGTTAAATCGCGGTATGGTTATTTCATAAAAATCTTCGTTTCTTGGTCTTTTTATTCGGGGAATGTATTCCACTATTTCTTGTGGCCCCAATGGTTTTAATAACTGTTCGGCAACCTCCCCGACATGATTTATTAGTTTTCCATTCACCTCATTGCCATCCGCGGCTAAATATATCAACAAATCTCTGTTTCGATGCATTTATTTTATGCGATATAACTTGAACAATGTTAAACAGTTTAGGTATCGTGAATAGGTTATGTTTTGAGTTGTGATTATGTTTATGTCAGAAATGACAGCTCTTGAAGTAATATTTTGTAGTGTGTAAAATAACCCGTTCATCACTCTGCAATTTAGATCACGAATCGATAACCTATCGCTATCTGAGCAGAAAAGTGGGATGAACGCGACCATTAAGTGCAATGAAGACAACAGTTTATCTTAGCATGGTTGAACAGTAGCTTAATGATAATTTATTACACGTCTGTCATGTGGAATCTAGTGTGGCCAACCTTTAGTGACATTTATGATGAACGATAGTTTTCCTACCGCTTTGAAGTAGTGCAAAATGAGTGTTTCTGGACGGAGGCGCAAAAATGTCATATTGATGAGCGCTGAAGTAAATATTTACCAAAAAATAACTAATTAATCCGGTTGCTTCGTCAAAAACAGATTAGATTTTTTAAAGTTGCGTTTCACTTCTTATTGATTATTTAAGTCATAGTTATTTGTTTACATAGCTTGTACTACTTAGTTTTGTCATAAACTAGGCTGTCATTAGCTGTACCTGCCTTTACTATTATTTTGACATGTCAAGAAAGTAGTTCTCATGTTCTCAAATGTCATGCAGAAACGTGATCTTAAATAATATAACATCATTAACGGATTTAAACATAGCCGTACATCTCTTTGCTGAGGACATCGTTGAAAAAGTCATTGAGATGATTCTTGCTGATTGTCGAACGAAAGTAGCAGATGCCGTAGGTACGTCGTACGGAAGGACGACAAACATTTTACGTGATAAAATAGGAATGAGATAGATGTCGGCCTGATAGGTACCGCGACTGCTCACTAACAACTGGATACCACTGTCAACTTTGAAGCAGTATTTGGACTTCTTTAAGCGAAATCGGCAGGAGTTTTTACGGCGCGTAGTCATCGTTGATGAAATCTGAATTTATTACTATACGCCAGAGACAAACGACCATCGAATCTTTTTCAAAGATGGCCAAAACGTTTTCGCTGGCCGGAAAGGTCATGGCTACGATTTTTTGAGAAATGATGGGTTGGTAGAAAAAGGAATGCACTCATGGGGCAGTACTACCCTGAATTATTGAATCGATTTAAAAAGAAATTGCAACAAACACGGCTCTATTTGACAAAGAAAAATGTCCTGCTTCATTACGACAATGCACCAGCTCACTCATTTGGAATTGCCTCGGCCAATTTGCAAAAATTGAAACCGTACACGCCCGATCTTGCTATCTGACACTGCTATCTGTTTCCCAACATGAAAATGTGGTTTGGGGGAGAAAATTTGGCTCAAATAAAGAGGTCATCGTCGAGGCAGAAGTGTATTTTAAAGAGTTCGGTGAGTCGCATTTTTTAGAGTTTAAAAGAATAGGAAGGGCATTGGGAAAAGTGTATCCTAATAAAACAAATCATGTTGAAATATAAAAAAAAAATCTGAGGAGTTCGTGTTTTTATTGCCACCTATGGTATTTATTGATCCATCCACCCTCGTAATGCCTTGTTTGGTAAAGATTTTTGATGTCTTTAGTTTATAATTTTCAGATAAACGCTTTATAAAAGCAATTCATTTATAATAATTGCTAATATCGATGTTTGGCCGGATAACATATTGCTGTGGTTTGGCACCCCGGGGTTTATAAATTCTGTGTTATGTTATTATTAGAGATCAATCTTTGTCGATGCGTCGGGCAAATTCTCTCAGAAGTTAATATTTTATTTTTAACTAAGATTTTGTTAATAGATTTGTTTGATGAATTTAAGTATTTTATTGTTCAGCTGTTTAAATTAATTTCAGTCATTTGTACTTATTGCCTTCGTCAGTATTGTATATATATTTTGTTCATTGTTATATTCAAGAGAATTCTCGTTGTATTTTATGCGCCGCTTAGCCACGCATCTATTTTGTTATATGTATGCGATGTAGGGCCTCTTAAAAGGTAGTTCGTTGAAAGTTACTGTAAGTACATGTGTTTTATTTTCTTTTATGCCATATTTGGTAAATTCATTTTTATTTAAAATGTAGTTCGGTTTATTTGAATTTTATCAGCTTTCAAGGAACTCTTTTCATTAATTATTGCTGTTGTGTTTAATTGTATGCGCATGTTGGATATAAGATCAGTAATTTTTGTAATTTGTTTTAGAAGAAAATTGTTTTTTTAGTTTAAAGAGTTTAATTTTCCGTTTCGTAGTTTTCAATTTAGTTTTGAGTATTTAATCACCTCGGATTAGGTGAAAAGAAGCTTTGAGCTTGTTATTATATTTCAATTTAATATTATTACCATTGTTTGTCCACGTTTAAATTAATTTTAGTGTGTTTGTAATTTTAAGACCACGTGGATTTTTTGTGCGATTTGGATTTTCTTCTAGAACAAATCTGTCTTTTGTTTGTTAAAGGATTTGCATCGTCTTTTTTAATTGTAGATTCTTGCAGTTTTTTATTTCGTCCAGGACCTTAAGTCCATGGTTTATTTTTTTACTGCAAATTGTAACAAATGTTTTTTTTCTTTTTTTTTTATAAAAATAAAAATCAATGATTGTAAATGTCATTCTAAATTCCTATTCTTTTATTTTGAATTCAACCTTTGCAATTTTAATAATTAAAGTTAGTCAATTTACTTACGCTCACATTTTATTTTTCATGATTAGATTAGTAACCCTGAGAGTAGATATTCTTTTGCGACCTTTTAAATTTTTATCCACTGAGCTAGTTGATTTAATTTTATTTTAATTTCACATTTCATATATGCTGGTACCTTCAGTTTACAGCAGTATATTGATTTCAACACCGATTAACATCACCCAAGGGTTGATGCCATAATTTCTTTAGATTTCTTTGGAGAAATATGCCAGGAATATGTACTTCAGAATAATTTACAACATTTTCTTTATCATACCAGGGTAAAAAGTCGTGTTATGTTTTCGTATATATATTTACGCACTGCTGTCATAAATAACCTCGCTTTCGATTTGAAACTGCACATATAATGACGGATTTACAAACGAGAGTAAATAATAACTACATATATATGTGACGAGTTGCAGAATGGAAGTATTTCAGGCATGCAGCAATCCTTTCGCATTTAGTTACATACATGATTTCTTCTACAACCCACATTTTTTTATAATAAACAAAAAAATGTTACATTTGTCAAACATTTCTCGACGTAGTTAAATTGACAGAATTGTAAATTATTTTGAAAATGATTAGCAGTTGGCAAATACAACAAAGTCGATCATTCCGAAGGTCACGGTTACAGACTCCTCAAATCAATTTTGTATATACATGATTGCATAATCGATATTTCTAATTATAAACAATATAATATAAACATTTTTTAAGGCAAAGAATTTATTTCGAGTGTACAATGACAACCATTTTTCATTTTTCAGTATGGAAAAACGTTAAAATTATTTATTTAGAATTTCCAAAAGTTTGTTCTTGTAACCTAATGAACGTATATCTTTATTGCTATTGCTATTAAATCTAAATTATTATTAAAAAGTATGTAGGTACCGAAATATTGGTAACTTCAAATTATTAATTGTTTAACACTAAATCTGTTCATTAAACCCTAAAACAATAAATCATTTTTTTTTTTATGTGGCATTATTTGTACGGATTATTTTTGAGTAAAAAATGATGTTAAATGAATTAACTTTTAGACACACGTACTGCTGGGGTTTTGGACAACCCTTTTATCACTGAGGTGTATATTAAGTTGCATATTATGGTTGTTGTGATTTCTTTATCCGTACAGTGATTTTCAATTTACCGAGAATTTTCACAATTTTGTTTTGTTTTGTATAAGTTTAGTTTAAGAGTTTATTGTATGATTTTATTTATGTAGTGTTAAGATTTTTTTTTGATTAATCAATTTGATTTGACTCAAATATCTATTGTTCGCTTGTGCTGATTTTATGCGTATTCTATTTAATATTGTCATTGTAATCTTCTACGTCTGCGTTGTACGATTTTTGAGAGGAGGATTTTTGTAAGAAAAAGTATTGTAGGATTTTGTTAAGGACTTCCGTGTTCGACTATTGATGTGAGCAGATGTATTTCTTAAATCATTATTGCCATTTTGTTATTCATATTGTATTGTAAATTTAACTTTCTTCTTTAATATACTCAATCAAGGAATCATTATTGTAATAATTGTTAATGTATAAAAGTGTACACTTGGTAGATATAAGATCAATTATTATTTTTTTGTTTAGGAAGATTTAGTTTTTTCTCTCATTTATATTTTGTAGGAGTTAATTTTTTCTGTTAATCTATTTTGCTGTGTCATTTTTAATTTTCCAGTCACTTTGTTTGAGTGAGCAGAAGCATTTATCCGCTTAGATTATTTTAATTTGTGAAACTACGTGGATAGAAATTCAAAGGTTTTGTATATTGAATAATCTTCCTGAACAAATAAAATTTTTTTTTTTTACTTTGCATAGGAAATAGCATTGTCCTATTTTAAATTAGTGTCTACTGCAGGTTTTATTTAGGCCAGAACCTTCAGTTCAGGGTTTTTTTTCTGCACAATTGTATTTTAACCCGTTTTGTTGAAATAAATTTATTGTTTAATAGCGTCACTGGGTTAAAAATTCTGTTCTTTTATTTTATATTAAACCTTTACAATTTTTCGTGTAATTAAGGAAGTCTGATTTCATTTACCCACAATTTACTTTCGTGGTTAGATTAAAGTTTTAATTCGCGAGGGTAACTCTGTGATTAATAGTTCTTTTGTTTTATTTAAAATCTTTTCCGTTGAGCTAGCTAGTTTTTTTTTTCTTGTTCATTTTAAAAGCATTTTAGCATTTTTTATTTATTTCAATTAATACACAGCAGTACGTAAAAGTGATATTTTTTTAGGCTGTAGGTTATAGAGCAGCGACTATACAGAAGAATGATTATCAAGTTTACTGTAGAAGTTAAAAGTATATGATAATCATATCGCCTACATCTGTCAGAACTTCATGCAGAAGTACGAATTCTCCCCTAGCTTGCTCGATCTCCGGATTTAAACTCGAGCGAGCACGTGTGGGATATGATGGGTCGCTGCATAAGGCGTTTACAACAAATCGCAAACACCTTGCAGGAACTTTGTCGTCATCTACACCAAGCCTGGATGAGATCCTGCAAGACGCCATTGATTATCTCATTCACAGAATGCCTCGCATGGTTAGACAGTACATAAACAATCGTGGAGATGTGATATTTTATTAATAATTTTTTGTAGATCGTTTGTATTTTTTTTCCAATGGTTATGATTTACTACTGATGGTGTTGGATATCTAAAAAATAACCTTAAAACTGATGCACTGAAAAATTAATAAAACCGAAACTGCAAGAAAAAGATTATCATGCTTTAAGTTACAATCAATTGGTCTTGAATCAAGATGCATCAGAGAATATATGTTTATAATATGCTGTGCCTTCTCTTATCTATTGGGTAGATAGCTATAATCATTCAAGTGACAAATTTTCACCTAAAAGTTGGAGCGCGCACCATATTAAATTTTATATTGACAAATAAAATAGAATTAAGGGTGGATCATGAAACATGTCTGATGTATACCGGATGTGTCATAAATAACGGATATTCACAATTGAATGGTCAGGGAAGGTGATTTGATTAAAGCTATAGCATATAAATAAATTACCTTATGATAACCTTAACCTCCCTTTTCAGTCACTTGAAAATCTGCTTGTGTTTTGCAAATGAAAACCTCTGTTTTAACTTAGAGTTTTGAAAGAGTGCAAAATTTTTTGATCTCGGATCCGATCGCAAAAAAGAGATTCACCTCGATTTAGGTCATGCAATAACTCAGATCTTGGCTTCAGTGATGAAATTACATTGAAATATTTTAAAATCAAGATAAGATAACTCATTTAAATCTCTACAAATTTTATGCACATTTTTTTTTCAATATTAGTAATCTGTGATTACTGCATACTGAAGGGTTGTTAGAGTCGTCTATTACTTTTGAGCCAATCCATATAAGAATATCTTTAAGACATAGAGTCCGTTGCAATAGAGAATGTTACATGACGTCACATGCGCAATGAACGAATATTGGTGGGCTTCGCGCAGGTTGTGGTGACATGTACCATTCTCCATTGCAAATTGGATATTATGTTCATTGGTGACGTGTTTCAGGCATGTTCATGGTTTTGTACTATGCATGGTATCTGAAAATAAAGGATATATTATTATTATTATTATTAAAGGAACTCTACATCCACCTCGTCCATTCTTATTGTACGAAATAGTCGCAGCTATCTTATTCACTTATACAATGTTTCTTTCATTTACAGCAATTAGTTTAAAAACTGTATATTTCAGTACTATACAATTTTTAAAACAAAAAAATATTACCATTTAAAATAACATCTTGACATTTGACTATTGCTTTGAAATAAATGAATACGCTTAAAAGCAAAATTTTGCTTTGATTTAGAGAATCTTTTCTATCAGAGAATAGAAACAAAGAAGATTATTATAATTAGGTTCAACTTAGAAGCTAGAATGAACTCTTCGTATATCTATCAATGAGGATGTATTTGCCAGAATTCGAGTGTACAATCAGAACTTCAGAAGATATGTTTTCGAGTAAGTGGAAAAACATTAGAATTATTTATTTAGAATTTCCAAAAGTTTGTTCTTGTAACCCAATGAATAGATTACTGTCATATATCTTTATTGTATTGCTATTAAATCTAAATTATTATTAAAAAGTAAGTAGGTACCGAAATATTCCATGGGAAACCCCGTATGTAATCTTAATTGAGGCATACAAGCAAGATGTTGCTTCAATAATTTTAAATTATTTCGCTTTTATATGGACCATGGACTAGGTTAGTTACTTTGCATGTATGTATAGCCACTGCACCAGTGCAAAGTATGTTAATTCGAAACTGTAACAATTATTTTTACAATCTCTGCAACAGTTCTAGTAAAATTTAAATAATTTTCTTTATATAATGATATTTTGGTTGCTATGTGGATACATAAATTATATACATGAACTCATCAAATATGCATTAATTATTTTAACCACTAAACCAAACTTTTATTACTTTATATGCTCTATATAAGTATATAAGTTGATTGATTGGAACACTCAGACAATCCAATTAAAGTGTAGGAGTTGGTATGACGTCACCACTATTTTAACAGCAACCACATATTTCCTGCGTGGAATGATGAATTTACTTTAACGATTTAAAATAGTATTTTCAGGATTTTTCTTTCGTCAAATCAGTATTTGTTTGAAGTTTCACGCGAACGACTTTTAACGTGGATTTGTATACCTATTCAAATGCCAACAATTATTGTCATCAAAACATTAAAAAGATGCCGTTCTAAATAGAATTTGGAGCCACTACCCAGAAATGTATTTCGAGGAAGCATTTTGAAGGCCGCTACTAATATTCGGACGGATTATAGCAGTCGTTTTTAGTGCTCAGTAGGTTTCTTTCGATTTTGCAAATTAGGACAGTTCTGTTATTGTTCAACAACTGTGGGTTTAGAATGCATAATAATAATAATTAAAAATTGTTCCAAGAATAGTTCTGTTAGAGGAGGGCAAAAAAAGTCAAAAAAAGGCACCCAATTAGTGAAAATAATTTATATTACCAGGACTGATTTTGTCGCAGTGGAAGCAACAAATAGTTTTGTTCTTTTACTCCGTGCACTAAATGCAAAACGCATGTACAAGCGCAATAATATTTTTCTGTTCAATGGACGTTCCACAATATATTTTTTTTCTAAAAATAAACATTTAGGCTTATACTCAATTTAGGAACGCCATACTATGCTTCTTAATATGGATTAGCTAAGGCATTCTTAGATTATTTTCAATTAAACAAAGAATATTGCATATACTACAAAAAGTTAATCCTATAGGGAACCATAATATATGTCGATTTTTTTTAAGAAAAATAACTTTGAGTTGATACTCTTTATCTTAAAAATCAATAAATAAGACGCTTACCTTTTATGATAAGTAATAATATCTCTAATGTCATTTTGTGAATAGCAATATAATTTTCCCTGACAGTTTTTAACTTAATACTACTAAATAACGTACATATTGCAAGAAAATATTTTTATGTAGGGAAGTAGAATAAAATCCTCTTAATCCTTACAAGCATTTTAATTGACACTGGAACTAGTTTCGGCGAATTGTCATCTTCCGTCAGAATCTACATTGATTTAAAATGAAAATGGTAAAATAATAAAAATAAGTAGACAAAATATGTACTTACAGCCAAAAGGTTTAAACTTCTACGATCACATTAAGTAAAGTTATAAGATAATGAAAGTATTTTAAACTTAGTTAATCTCATTAAAAATTAAAATTAAAAATTGTATGTAAGGATAAATATAGATAGGTAATTAAACGGAGAGCATGGGGAGAGGGATATTAAAATTTGGATTCTAAATTATAATAAAAATGGGATAGAGAAAAGGAATTACGGGAACAAAGGAAGATTGAAAGGCGCGAAAAACTCTCGCCGGCCGAGGAGAAACAGAAAGAGTTCAAACGAGAACATCGTATAAGCACAAACAGGCAAACAAGTATACAAACTTAAGAAAATCTTGAACATTTAAAATGAAAAATTACAAACACATGAAGAACGCGGGTAACACTTGATTATATGCAAGTTAATGTACGAGTTAAAGGAGATATAAAGATATGCAAACCCACAATACAGGCCAGTCTGTTAATTAAAATTAAAGAGAAGGTTAAAATTTATTAAACGGTTAGATTAGATAAAAAGTGAAATTTTTAAATATGAGAAAAGCGGTTTATCAAAAATGTCTAGCTGATCATTTAGTAATTTGTTTTTGGATTTCAAGAATTTCTAAAAGATTTAATATCAAACTTTTTTTTACATATATGAAGAAGTTGTACATTCTCAAAAGTCAATTGTATGTCCAGTTTCTATTTTGTGGTTATAGATGTTAGATGATATTTGAGTTTTGTGTTCATATGTTCTCTTTTTCAATTGTCTGCCTGTCTGACCTATGCATACAGAATTACAATTTAAATACCTAATGATGTAAACACCGCTCTCTTCTACACTACTAGAATTATTTAAAAGTTGTAAAATTTTAGATTTATAAAAAGGGGTCATTTTATATTTAGATAAAATGTTTCTGGATTTTAAAGTATGTAATGCTATTATAAGGTAGTGATTTATAGGAAGTATCAAGTTTTTGTTCAATTGTATAGAGTGACTCCGATTTTGTAAGATTGAGGATAAGTAATTTATCTAAAATATGCAAGGGGAAATAGCTATGTTATATATGTAATTAAGCTCATTGATTATTGAATGGTAGTCGATGTGGTAAGTTAAAGTTCTCCGCATGAAATAGTTAAGTGAAGACAAATGATGGATGAAAGTGTGGAAAGAGTCATAAGCAATAATGGCAAGGCTAGAAGTCGGTTTTCTAAAGATATTATATTCGAAGGTATTGTTATTATTAGTAACTGTAATATCTAAAAATTTGATGATGTGATTTTGTTCTAATTCATTAGTAAATTGTAAATTATTATGTATTTGATTTAAAAATTCGTGAAATTTATGAAGATCTTGAATACTCCCACACCATACACAAAGTCTGTCATCCACATATCTAACCCATAAAATTATTATAATGGTTGTTGTTATTGATAAAAAATATTGTTATTGTTGAAGCATATTTCCGAAGTGCACAAATTTCTTAATGGCGAATGGCAATATTCCTACGTTGAATGTGAGAGATAATTTCCCTTGCAGTTTCCTAATAGAGTTGTGGCAAACGTATTTTCCTTAAAATTGAAATATCTTCAAAAATACTACAAATAAATGTTATGTTGTTGATACCATTTCGAAGGTAATTTTACAGAGAATTTGCTGACCATATCGAAAAATCCATTTAAAAAAATCGAAAAACAAACAAAACACCTTGTATATATTTTTACGTTGCATCACCTCGAAACATAAAGAAAGAAGAAAAAGAATAACGTGCGACAATACATCAGCTTTTGGAATAAAGCTTAAAGTCTCAGAAGCTAGAATCGTAAAAATTTTGACAGAATTTGCGATATATCCAAACCTAATTGCCGGAAGTGCATATACCCATATATCGTTGCAAAGATATTTTAGGGGGCTATCAAAATATTTACTAAAAAATATAGCAATCCATTTAAAATAAAAAAGTTGAAGGTGGCTGCGAGAATTTGCAACACCCAGTATGTTTGTAAATAATTTTATATGATGCGCAGTGATATACTATATTTGTATAGAACATTTCACTTTCCTAACTTTGATAGTTTACGTGCTAAATCCCGCCGACACACAAATGACGCACCCGGTATATGTTTTATTAATAATCAATTTCCTTTTGATAAAATAAAATGTTCAATTGTGATTAATTTATTGTAAAACTAAGGATGCAGAAGGAAATTCTTCTATTATATTTTTTATTTATTTTTGCCTTTCCATAAAGGCAAGCAGTGAACTGAAAAAAACACGTGTGAAGTACATACGTTAGATAAAGTTTCTGATAAGACGAGAAGAGACCTTAATCTATGTCTTATGGGATTGCGAATACATAACATGGATGCTTGAAGAAGCTGCTCTCAAGGATGATGGTTGTAATTAAGAAAGTAATATGAGAGATTGGTTTTCTAGAAACAAGAGGGATAGCAACAGGTCATGAAAGTTTGTGAAAACTAGGCGGGCATTTGCTACTCTAATCCTGTTGTTATTTATGTCATCGTAGACTTTAGGCGACAATAATTTCTCGTGAAATCGTAATAACGGAAATGCTCTAAACAATACCCGTACCCGTTGTTAATGTCTTCTTTATGTCTTTGTTACGAGCAGTAAAGGGATATTAAAATTTATTTATCTATCTATCTATCTATCTATCTGTGATCCTTAGCTGGCTACTGGCGGAGGTTGCCCACGCAACCAGTTTGTCTTAAAACTACTTTTTGTATACCCGGAGCTCAAATATACACGCAGAGTTAAAATATTTATCATATTTTAGGCATTTAGGTGATGAAATCGGAAAATTGGTTTAATATCTTAATCCTCATTTATTTACAATGGAGATTCAACGACAAATAAAATACAATTTTATTGAATGGGGTGATCAACCTTGGAGATCAACCACCTTTACATATCTTGAGACGACTCTAAGCAATTGCAGGAGCGTTGTTGAAATCCTCTGGAGGCGGCGACGGTACAAGGGTTAATTACCCTCTCCGTTGGGTTAAACTATCGATACCTTCAGGCATTTGGGAATTGGTTTTAAAGGTATTTACAATGAATATAGTATTCGAGAAATTTGTAAAAGGGAATGTCGAATTACTTTCGCTGCTTAGTATTTCGTTTGCGATGTTATTGATTTTTTTTCACCTTATAAGAGTTTATAACAAAAGAAAATAATAGAACATTCAACAGGACATTCTATTTTTAATTTTGCGCTGCTCTCTGTCTGCTGGATATTTTATCATAAAGTGCTACAATTTCATTTAGTTAACTTAATAAGAACGAATATAGCTTCCTTTCAGTATCAAAGCAGTTAAGTACTTCAATTCCCAGAAGAGAATACTACTTAGCAATCTTGCAGCGCACATCCCTTCGCTTCCAATTTTATCATTTAAGGTAGGATATATCTATGTATTAATATCCATATAATATAAGTACCGGGTATTAGGTAAGGCAAGTATTTATTTGCCTTTGCTTCATTGCTCCCACGAGATGAAAACGGATCTGATGGAGATGTTTTCGAGATTACGTTGGATAGATTAGCTGAAAGATTCATTATTTTTTGAAAGATTCTTGCTAATTTATTAATATTATATCTAAGTAAGGATTAAATTTGTGCAAATGCGCCAATTAATTGATTAAATGCAGAAAAATAAAATCTTAGAACTCACATAGTATCAAATACATCATGAACACGCATTATACGTGGCATGCAGATGTCGCCTAGTGACACTGACGAGCCTTAGAAAAGGCGAAACATGCATGCCTCTCAATTGCGACATCTGTAGGTAAGTTTTCTACATTTATTTAAATATATTGTTATTTTCCAATACGGTGAATTCGTTTGCTTATAGTCCAAATTTGCTAAATTATGCGAGAATCACACAACGAGAGCAGCAGAGGAGCTATTAAAAGAGTCGCATGATAATAATAATATTCAGATAAACATTTGATCCATAGAATCATTCAGCTTTAATAAATACTATGTATGTAGTATTGTATGTACTATTGCATCTGACACTCAACACAACAAATTTACATTATCATAAACAAATAGTGAGAAAGCCCTAGCTTTCTATAGGTTTTTTGATATTGTCGTTGATTAATCATAACACGTGTTATATTTGGTGTGTGGAGTATATTATGAACATTTATAGAAAATAAATTTCTAAAAAAGTCAAAAATTTTAAATGTTCTGCCAGTTTAACAGTAAATAATTAAAGTTACAGGACAGTCAACACAACAATTATTTATTTATTACAATATATATTTTTAATGTTAAATGTATACTTTTGATATACAGTCTGTTTGATTTTAACTGTCGCGCCAGATATCTCTGCTGTTGTTAGAGATACAACAAAGGGTTTATTTATATGGCTGCCTTTCACGATTTATTGTTACTGTTTCACCATTTGTCAAGTGATGTGAAATAATTTAGGTCAATTCAGTGAAATAAGATGAAACAAATATGGTGGGTAAATAAAATGTAATTTGCTCAATAGTGGAATAGATGACAAATTGTTAAAGGCAGCTGAAAAATTCTGTAATATGTTTAAAAATAATTAAAAATTGTCTAATTTTGGAGATACGGGCAAGGGTTTCGAGGAACTAAGTTCAATAAAAATGAAATGGTGCACGTGGGATTATCGGTCAGCTGCTTTCAGCCTTAAAACTCTAATAAATTCTGACACTTGAAAGTATTCGTGCCTACCGGAGTAATCATCAGTAGTAAAAACGTACTTTTAGTTGCAAATGACGAAAAAACTGACCTTCTTAAAGCAATAAATGATTCAAACATGTTTATGTGGTTCTGATTATACAGATGATATATAAACGTAGATTTTACGACATTTGTCGTTCCTCGTTTGTTGTGTTCGCCTTTGATTCTAATTGTACAAGTTCAAAAACTTCTGTTAGACCAAACAATTATATTAACGGAGGTTTAATTAAACTCCTTTTTCCTAGATGCTAAAGTTATAGGCCTGTGAAATGCTTGGTATAAGAACATAATTGGGTGGTTTCCAACAAGATTTTTTAGACTAAATATTGTGCAAGTTATTGTGGGGTATTTTAGGAAACGTTACTTTTAGTACCCAATTACAAAATAGATCAAGAGGTATACGCTTTTGTTTTTCTACAGTTGAAACATAACATCAAATACTAGCTGATGTGACGATACACATATTTGAAGTTGTTTGTGTATGTGGTAAGAACGTTATGCCAGGAAAATAACAAGGACTGTAACGTAGTAACAGATACATAAAATATCAATTGCTCCTACTACTACACCTTATTAATTTGGGACAATTGTTTCGGGATTCCCATCTTCAACAAAATTGGATCTTCGGTTGAGGATGGGAATTCAAGGATCCCCAAACCACTGTCTCGGCATTATAACAGAATATGCACGAAATAATGAATTAATACGTTGATGTAGTGAGGCATGATCGTTATTTTATATATTTAAGAATGTTAGTATAGACAATGCTTGCAATAATCATTTATTTAAGGAGAGTACTACAAGCTTCGGCTCAAAAATCCTTCAAAATCATTCCTTATCACAAGCTATGGTTACGGAATCTTTTTGTCTATATGAGATGAAAAAGATAGTCCAGTAACCTTTTTCTCAAATCCACGAATTTCTTCTGACAGCAAGTCCGTAATATATTTCGTCTCCCATTGTGTCAAATGATCCTTTCAGCAAATTGAATAACCTTTCGGCAACTTGGTGGTTTTGGTCTTTAGCCTTGTTCGCGAATGCTTTTGAATATAAATTCAATCAATTAAAATCGCCTTCTCATAAGTATTTTATCTATCATGTCCCACAAATTGTTGGTAAATCTCTGCGAGCTCTGCAGGTACCATGCCTAAAAACAAACAGATATAATCAAAAATATAACTTAAGTTTATTGAAAATAGTTATAAAATGTCAACTGCATGAAGAAAGTGTATCAATGCTCTTTGTCATAGCGACCAGCGACACAATTAAATTAATAATATCCACTTCACTGCCAGGTACTTTCCACAGTCTTAGCCAAATTCTTCGATTCAACACTTTCTTTAAAAGCTTCTGGCACAGCTTCCATTATGGAAACTACTGCTTCATATCAGAAGTCAAGTTCTGGTAAGTTTGATAGACCGCAATGGTTTTGGTCATACATAAATTTATTGCATAAAAAAACCAGATTGCAATAAATTTATGTATGACAAACGCATTGCGGTCCGTCAAACTTACCACCAAAGCGATTAACTTTTTTGAAATTCATAAAAGATTTTTGATTCGTACATTATCCCAGAGATGTAACTTTAGATTGCTATGACAACACATACCTATTGCTATTGCTGTTACTAGTTTGTAATAAAATACCAAGAGCAACAAAGTCAAAGATGTTTTCGACATCAAAATCATAGTATTAAGCAATCCGAATTTGGAGTTTCCTCTGAGAAAAAGAGAAGTTTGATAACTGTCCTCCTAAAGGATTTATGGCTAACAAGGGATTAGGTAAATCAGTGAGTCATAGTTCACATTTAATCTGTCATTAAAATAAAGTGAGGACATTGCATAAGGATGGCTTACGATCAAGCATTAGCGAAATAATAGCTTACTCAGACGAGATTCTGATTGTGATTAAATGAAAGAAAGTAATGGAGGAAGTATTAAATGAGATAGTAACAGAGAAAAAAAAGGAGAAAAGGTTTAGAAAAACGTATCAAAGGGGAAAAAAATAAAGACTGGTTGCTTGGAATTTGAAGAAGTGGAAAAAATAAGCTTGGGGCTATGAATAGCAATTACGAACGTACATGGTATTAACTCCGAATAGAGCTCACTATGCTAATATGAAATTAATTAGAAGGAAAATGCAAAAGTAAAGGTGGACTTAATAAATATGAATAAATAGTAACAGATAATAAAAAAGTTAGGTGATGATAATACAGTCACTGTTCTTATTTTGACAGTGACGGTCTTTGATCATAACCGAAACAGAAAACATTATTCCTGAAGTAATTCTAATGCTCTTTTCACTCAATTTATTGTTATTTGAATTGTTTCTTGCCCTTTTGTTATTTCATAATAACTTCTTTATTACCATTCAAATTGCACGGAAAATGAGCTACTCAGCAAAGCAGATGGCAGCAGATGAAATATAACAACCATTATGCTATGTATATTAGTTGCGTATCTAACACACGTTTTAAAAAAGAAAGCAGAGACATCTGGTGCTAAAATAATGTAGTGCTGTATTAGTTTCTTTTTTTTTTGGCAACACATCAAAGGCGCCAGCAGTAGGTGTCGCATCTTGTCCCATGTCTTCGTTGGGTGAACCACAAAGTTTTGGAGGATTTGAAAGGAGAAGATATAGTAAAAGGAATGAAAAAGGACACTTTATTTTTGAAAGACTAAATAATTACAAATCATCCTAATCCTGCGCTCCACACGAGGCTACCTATTCTAAGTATTATATGGATTCCATAACAATTGAAATGTTCCTACTCCAACTTAATAATTTCCCTATGATTGTTAATAACAAAAAAAAAAAATAGTCGCCTCATTATGTGAATACTGATTTATGTGAAAAGTTGAAACTAGTGTTTCAACTTTTCACATAAATCAGTGATCAGTGAACTATCACAGAATCGCCAGTCTACTGTAAATCAGTCAGCTATCAGTTATTATTATATGCGCCCATGGAATGACTTTCCTTATCTCCCAGCATTCGCCAAGGACATTGATTATATATAGTATACTTATATATAACCAATGGCCAAGGGGTAAGGGAAAAGCACGGCAAAAACCTTACTCTGGAAGCAGGACCTGGGAAGAAGTCCCAGACCTTGTTAAATAAAATAAGACAGCGAGTCAAGTAGTTAGCGCATGCACAGAGCAAAGAGGCAAAAGCAGTATAACATATTTTTTAGTGGAATCTAGAAGGGGGGCGTAGACGTGGTAGATCTAGATGTTCACATCGATGAATAATTAAATAAATTAATATAACTGAATAAATTATAAACCTATGGAATAATACATAAAAAATTGTTAGAACACAGGATTTCCGCTATTTTGTTTAACATATATTTGTACTACTTCCAAAAGATATATTTACAATCAACAAAATTTCTTCATGATTACTGGCAAACACGTTTCGCATTTAAATTTTCGTATAGTCTACGGTTGTTGCAGGCTGACAGTAAACAAACTCTTTGATATATTCCCACAGAAAAAAAAACGAGTTTAATCAATCTCATCAATTTCGTGAAGATAAATTGTGTAATAAAATTCCAATCTAAAATTCTCATACACATATGACTTCACTTGTTCAGTATGCATACGCATTTTCTACGTATAATGCGCGGATCACCTAGTGGCACTGATGATCCTTGATAAAGTAAAACCGATCGTATTACTAATATTAATTGAATATTGCACATACATACATCATTTAGGCAAAAAACAGGAATTACAATCACTATTATCATTTTGGTTATTTTGGCTGGAGCACTTGGTGTTCCGCAGGGCTCGATATTGAGCCTCTTTTTCTTCGTATATTTTACAAACGACTTACTAGCAAATCTACAATAACAAAAAATACATTATATTCAGATGATACAAACGTAATAATAGATAAAGCTTATTTGAATTTTTTATCGGATTGGTTTTCTGCAAACAAAAATGGTTACGGCCATTGAGAAAGTAAATGTAATTTGGGTATTTGAAAGCAAAAATCAGTCTTTTACGCAGTTTGTTAATATATCTATAAACCACACTTGTGTTTGTAAACTCCTTGGATTACAAATATATAATAAACTGCCTTGGGGTGCTTACATTATATGAATTATTCCTAAATTAAATAGGCTATATTTATTCTTTCAAGGCGGAAGTCATCGTGTAATATTGGAACTCTAAAGATTATATATGCACATTGCCATTGAATAATATCTTAGGGATTGCTGTTTTGGGGTGCTTCGCACTATAAATACTCTTGTATACCATCACTGTTGTAGAGCATCATTCGTACAGTTACATATACCTAGGTTGCATTGTTTAGCCAATGATCTGGGTGTGTATTGTGCAAGTACATTTTATTTTGAAAGTGCGGCCTTTAAGTGAATTTCAATAATTCTTGATTCATTTAAAAGTCACACTTTTTTTTATAAAAAATATACCTGCACAATACAGTTACATACACCTACTATTTTCAATTTATTTATTTTACAACTTTATTGTTCGTATATATGATATCGAGTAGTTTCAAAATTTCTGAATAAAACAATATAATGAATATAAGAATCTATCGAGTAGAACGCGAGCAAACTTGACCTGAACAGGGGACACCTATTGTTTCTCCGAAAACGGTGGTGCTCACTAAAATAATTTTGGGATATTCATTAATTAGTTTCGTTTGCGTTAATGTTTGTTAATATAATTCTCTTTTTTGTTCAGGCTGCATCAATTTGAGATTTTCTCCAGGATCTAATGCCAGCTAGGAAGGGGCTTTTGGCGCCCCAGAACACATTTCTGGATACGATAGCAACAAGATTTGATGGCACACGTAAGTAAACAGTACATTTTTAACATTACTTGACGTAACTCGAATTTTATACGCGCTCTGCTGCAATAACTGATGCCCAAGCGAAAAACATAAACCCAAAAATAAATAAACCAACCGAAATATTAAGTTAATATATGTCGGTAAAAGATCTCCATGGCTAAACGGTTTCTACCTTAAAGGAAATGTAAATATTGATGCTTTGCGAGTTATATTCTTACTACCCGTACAAATACATATAATTATGTCATCCCGCAATTATGCTTAATCTTAACTTTGTACAACTGCGTAGTTATAAAAGTACAGTGGATTAACTTCTAAGAACTACGATAAGATAAAATCCGTGCTTTTGTTTCAACGATGTTTTTCACACACTCCCGCTCGAGTCGTCTTAGACATAAGTTTAGTTTTTAAGATTAACCTTTTTGTATTAATTAAATAAATAAATAGTTTTTAAAAAGTATATCTTAATAAAAAGATATATAATTGGCGCAGTCAGTAGGATTTTTATCGCTGCAAATTTATCGTAAATTTGTGTTGATTTCAATCATTCAAGTGATAAACGAACTGTAATTGTGCGAAAGTGAAAATCACGGACTTCCAACTACTTGGACCTGGTAACACTGACCCAATACAGAAGCCAATTGGATCCGATTTTCATCGAGAACAAGAGGATTCATTTGAACATCGAAACAAAACTGGTACCATCGAGGTCTCCGGCGGCGAGAAACAACCCAAGGAATTCTTCCATCGCGGAATGAAGCCTTTATTCATAATACTGATAGTTCTGTAAGTCTTTACATTATTCTTTTAATTATATATGAGTGAAACAATTGACGAAATCATAAATCGATTTAATAATATATATATAAACGAAATGGCGAACTTTGAACCAAAAATATTTAGAATGCATTCCGACATTTAGTGGAAATGCCGATGAATTAAGTAGATTTTTAAGTATTAGTGAACAACTAGTTACTGCATTTTTTGATCAAAATGATCCAACTAATTTTAGAAATTCTTATATTATTAATTCTATAATTAACAAATTACAAGGTAGAGCTAGATTAGTAATAAATACTCACAGCATCACATCTTGGTTAGAATTGAAAACTGTTTTATCCCGTAATTTTAGTGATCAAAGGAATGAAAGTGTTCTAACTAGAGATTTAGTGTCCTTAAGACAGAAACAGGGTGAAAATCCACACCAATTCTATGAAAAATGTTTACATTTATTACAAACAATTTTTACGTATATAAATATTCATGAACCCGCTGCTACGAAAGCATCGAAAAGAACATATTATAGAAATTTAACATTAAATACATTTTTAGCAGGTTTAAGAGAACCCTTAGGCAGTATGATTAGGGCAATGAAACCTAATGATCTAAGTGAAGCAATACAATATATAATATCCGAAGAAAATATTTTACAATTGCAAAATGTACCTAAACCAGTACAAAAACCAGTACAACATAATTTTAATCACAATAGCCAACCACATTATAATTATAATAAACCGATGTATATTCCAAATCAAATTCCTAAATTTAATGGATATTCAAATCCGCAATATCAAAATACATATTATCAAAACCCTCAATATCAGAATCAAAATAGACATTCCCAAGTCAACCGATTAATATTCAAAGTAGACCAGTACAGGAACGATTTTTAACTAATAAACAAGTTTTTCCACAAAAACAACCCTCAAATGTATGGAAACCTAATCCGAACAAAATAGATACGAGAAAACCAACACCGATGAGCATTTGCACATCAACCCCAATGCGATCACAGTTCAATAATATAGATATTCCTGAACAGGAATTTTCTCCAACTAATAATTGTATAAACAATCCAACAAATTATGAATGTCAAGAATATATTAATGATAACGATAACTATAACTATGAATATGATGTAATCCCGTCTACGTCATTTGAAATAGAAGATAATGATGATGAAAATTTTTACAAACAAGCCTCAAACAATCCAGAGACATAATTGAATTACATAACATAGACGAACTAAAACAATTACCCTACATTCAAATACATAATCCTCCAATGAAGTTACTTGTAGATACAGGAGCTTCCAAATCTTTCTTAAACCCACATGTTGCTCAAAAATATTATTGTAATTATATTAGAAATGATCCATTCACAGTATCAACTGCATTATTAACTTCAACCCATAATACAAGTGTGACTATACCACCACCACCAGAATTTTATTTACCTGAACCGTTAGAATTTAAATTTTATATATTTCATTTTCACGATCATTTTGATGGATTGATCGGATGCGATATACTTAAAGCATTAAATGCAAGATTAGATTTTTTTAATTCAAAATTAAGTACGCCCAACGCAGAATTTATAATGAAATATCAAACAACAGGACAACCTACTATTCATCAAATTCAACTTTCTCCTAATACGAAACACATAAAACAAATACCTGTAAACGTAAAAAATGGTGAAATATTAATTAAAAAAATACAAATTCAAGATTGCGAAATTCCCGAAACAATAACAAAAGCAATTAATCATTACGCATATATAGAAATATTAAATAAGTCCGATAGGAATATTAATCTAAATTTTAAGGAACCAATACGCGTTACACGATTTGATAAACAAAAATTTGAAATTTTTAATATTGAATGTTCCCGAAATAAAACCGAAAACCTAAATAATAAAATACGTACTGATCACATGAACAGTGAAGAACAACAAGCCATATTAAAACTTTGTAAAGAGTATAGTGATATATTTTATAATGAAAACACAAAATTAACTTTCACAAGTGAAGTCAAACATAAAATAAGAACTAAAGATGAAACCCCTATTTATACAAAATCATATAGATACCCATTTATACATAAACCAGAAGTGGATAAACAAATTAATTCAATGCTAGAACAAAATATTATTAGACCAAGTAATCACCGTGGTCATCACCAATTTGGATAGTCCCTAAGAAAGCGGACGCGTCAGGAAAAAAAATGGAGAATTGTAGTAGATTATCGAAAAATTAATGAAAAAACTATAGATGACAAATATCCACTTCCTAATATAACAGATGTCTTAGATAAATTAGGAAAATGTAATTATTTTACCACTTTAGATTTAGCGAGCGGTTATCATCAAGTTGAAATGTACCCTCCAGATATAGAAAAGACAGCCTTTAATGTAGAAAACGGGCATTACGAATTTTTAAGGATGCCCTTCGGTTTAAAGAACGCACCTTCAACGTTCCAAAGAACAATGGACAACATTTTAAGAGGTATACAAAACGAATACTGTTTAGTTTATCTAGACGACATAATTATCTTTTCAACTTCATTACAAGAGCATATAAATCACACTAGAAAAGTTTTCCAAAGATTACGTGAAACAAATTTTAAGATACAACTAGATAAATCAGAATTTTTGAAGAAAGAAGTTGCATATTTAGGTCATATAGTAACCCCTTCCGGTGTTAGACTTAACCCAGATAAAATAGCGTGTATTAAACATTATCCCATACCTAAAACAACAAAAGGAATTAAAGGATTTTTAGGATTACTAGGTTATTACCGTAAATTTATTAGAGACTTTGCAAAAATTACAAAACCATTAACGAAATGTCTCAAGAAAGGCGCACAAATAATTCATAACTCAGAATTCATTCAATGCTTTGAAACGTGTAGAAATTTACTAATAAACGAACCTTTACTTCAGTATCCAGATTTTACGAAAGAATTTATTTTAACGACAGACGCAAGTAATTATGCAATCGGCGCTGTTCTATCACAGGGAGATATAGGGAAAGATTTACCCGTAGCGTACGCTTCTCGTACCTTAAATCAATCAGAAATTAATTATAGCACTATAGAAAAAGAATTATTAGCCGTAGTTTGGGCAACCAAATACTTTAGGCCTTACTTATTCGGTAGACGATTTACAATCGTTTCAGACCATAAACCATTACAATGGTTATTTTCTCTAAAAGAACCTAATTCAAAGTTAATTCGTTGGAAACTACGTTTAGAAGAGTATGATTATAAAATTGTTTATAAAAAAGGAAAATATAATAAAAACGCAGACGCCTTATCGCGAATAGAACTAAATACTAATGAATTAGAAAATTACATTCAAACATTTAATGAAGAAATAGCAACAAACAACGACAATCAATCTATGCAAGTTAATTTAGATGAAGAAGAAATAATAGAAATCCCAGATGATGAAAATGAAACAGTTCATACTAATCACTCTGAAAATTTAATTGTTGAAATTCCAATCACTGATAAACCTTTAAACGTTAACTCAAATCAAATTATATTCCAATATGTCTACCATTCACCAGTTAAACCTAAAATAATAAAGATATTCGATAAACAACGAATTATTGTTCAAATTTCTAAAAATAACTTCAATCAAGATATTATTGATTTTATAAAAGCATTTATTGTACCAGATATTAAATATCATATGCTATTTGAACCTGAAAACATATATGAACCATTTTGTGAAGTGGTAAGACGAAATTTTATTTACCCTTCTTATAAATTTTACAAATGTAATAATAAATTAGAAGATATCGAAAGGGAAGACGATCAAAAAGGAATAATACAAATGTATCACGAAAGTAAAACAAACCATAGAGGTATTAACGAAACTGAAGAGCGTATAAAGAAAATTTATTACTGGCCAAACATGAAAGAAACAATTAGACAATATATTAATGAATGTGAAACCTGTCAGATTACTAAATATGATAGAAACCCTCCTAAAGTAAAATTTAATGTCACACCAACAGCCACGAAACCTTTCGAAATACTACATATTGACCTATTTCAAATTGAAAAACAAAAATTTCTTACTATAATAGACAGCTTTTCTAAGTACACACAAGCATACCCCATTGCAGGTAGCAATTCGGTAGAAATTGCCAATAACCTTTTACAATTTATTTCTCATCATAATTTACCCTCTTTAATTATTTCAGACAACGGTCCTGAATTTAAAAATGTAATTCTACAAGATTTCTTTAAAGTACATAACATACAAATTCATTTTTGCACTCCTCGTCATCCACAATCGAATGGCATGATCGAAAGAGTACACTCTACACTCATCGAACACATGAGAATATTGAAAAACAAATTCCCTAACGAAAACGCGATAACTAGAATGAAGTATAGCATTATCGGTTATAATAATAGCATACACTCTGTTACGAAAAAGAAACCCATCGAAATTATAACAGGTCATATTGAAAATGATGATCCTTTAAATTTAAACCTAAACGAAAGACTATATTCCGATTATTGTCAAACACATAAAGATTTAACACGCGAGATGTACAGACATCTTAATGAAAAATTACAAACACAAAAGGTAAAAATCATCGAAAATCGAAATTTAACGCGAGAAGAAGCAGCAGAGTATTTACAAGGCGAAACAATTTATAATAAATTACCCAATAGAAATAAAGCCTCGAATCTGTATAACCCACAAGTTGTCGAGGAAGATAGAGAGAAAGTTATAATAACACAGAAAGGGATACAAATACATAAAGACCAATTAAAACGTAAAAAGAAATGATATCCTTTCTGAAATACATTTTATTATTTTATAATTATATACTATATAATATTTTAATATTACATTTTATTATTATTATTATCATATATTAACCTTTATTAATAATCATTTATAATTTATATATATTCTTATTATACTTTAAGACGACTATTTTATTTTAGATATGAACTAGCACCAACTGAGTGTGACGACTACTCTACAATCAAATTAGATAATTTAGAGAACAATCCTGGAATCTTACCATTCAAGGTAGGCCTTGCAAAAATTCATCAATACTCAAGAACATTTATACATTATTTCGATTTGCATCCTATTGAAATGCAATTGAATGCTATTAAACGTTTATTTAAAAAATTAGGATTATCAATTAATCACGGAATGAATGAAACATTTTCCGGAGAGTTAAATAATTATAAACAAACAATTATATTTCAACTACATCATGCAACAGAAAGGCTAAATAATATAATGCCCTTAAAAGAAGCAAAGCGGATTAATAGATGGACTCGGTAGTATTAATAAAAGCAATAACCGGAAACTTAGACGCTTCGGATGCCGAAAAATATAATACAATGATTAATGATTTGAAAACTAATCAAGGAAAGATTATTAAAACTGTAAATCAACAAATATCCTTATCACACCACATTATAGAAACTTTCAATGAAACATTATCACTAATTAATCATGATCAAGAAATAATCGAAGAAAGAATTAATAATATAAGTAACACTTTAAACAAAACATATTTTACTTTCTTTAATTTCTTCAATGCAAGAAACATAATGGACCAAATGGATTTAAGTTTAAATACTATTATACAAATTTTAACGGAATTAGAAAATGCAATAACTTTTGCTAGATTACATACAGTACATTCATCAATAATAAAACTAAAAGAATTGGAAAGCATTCTAAAACAAATTGAATCTGAAACAGATAAAAGTCAAATGATTATCCCATTAACTAAGGAAAACATTCCAAAATATTATGATGTTATGGATATTAAAGCTTTATAATTGATGCACAATTGTGTTTATTTTGTCAATACCGGTAGTATTACCAGAAACATTTAATTACTATCATTTATATTCAATTCCTAATAACAATTCAACTATAATTTCAAAAGCACCTTACTTTATCGCAAACGAACGCCACTATATGTATTTAAACGAAGAATGTAAAGACGTTGGAACAAATTACTATTGTAAACATAATCAGTTGTTAAACGGCTTAATTAAACAAGATTGTATATTTCAAATTTTACATTTAACTCAGAACTATAAAGCATGTCAAAAAGAAAATACTATTGTAACAGAAAATATTATCGAAGAAATTGATAACGCTCATTATTTAATAATAATTCCTAAGAGAATAAAAGTTCATTTAAATTGTCATAAAGAAGATTATCAAGAATTAATTGGAAATTATTTAATAACCATTCCACAGAATTGTAGCTTTGAAATTGGAAATACAAAACTTTCTAATTATAAGAAATTTAATAAAATATTATCTCCATTGTTGTTACCCCACATTTATATAAATAGCACAGGATTTAAAATGGACACCACTGTACCATTAAAATTAGATAAAGCAAGTTTAAATAAATTACAACGACTAAAAGAAGAAACTAATAAATTGAAAGAGATCCAAATGGTTAACAATTATACTGAATCTCCAAACATTTGGACAATTGTGTTATACATTACTGTAATTGTAATAATATTATATTTATGTTATAAAGTTTTATTTAGAAAAAATATTTGTAAATTGATTATAAGAAATGATGGAAACAACGAAAATACAGAAGAGGATCGGCAAGAGGATCCAAGGCCCTTCTACCCCATTAGTGTATAAGGTCCATCTTGTAGGGGAGGAGTTATATTCTTACTACCCGTACAAATACATATAATTATGTCATCCCGCAATTATGCTTAATCTTAACTTTGTACAACTGCGTAGTTATAAAAGTACAGTGGATTAACTTCTAAGAACTACGATAAGATAAAATCCGTGCTTTTGTTTCAACGATGTTTTTCACACACTCCCGCTCGAGTCGTCTTAGACATAAGTTTAGTTTTTAAGATTAACCTTTTTGTATTAATTAAATAAATAAATAGTTTTTAAAAAGTATATCTTAATAAAAAGATATATAATTTGCGCACTCTTTTTTCGGCATGCTCGTTGCAGTTGGTAACTAAGAAGCGGAACGAAATGGCAATTTCGTTTAAAATTAAGAAGCTTATTACTCTTGGTTGGTAGCTTAATATTCCACCCTCATGAGGGATTTTGGAGGATCACTGAATTGGAGGAAATTTAATATGCAGTTGTACGCCACCTTAGTTAACCCTCCAGTACCCGTTTGAAATTTTATGACCAAGTACCCGTTTCGGTCTTTGGGACCGAATTAAAACTATTATTCTTCCTGTTGATAAATTGTTAGTAAAATAAAGGATATGACATACTTAACTTAGTTAGCTGTATTTATTTAAAGAATAACACGCATATAAATTTACAACAACAAATTTAATTAGATGTAAATGTTAACAGACTCTGCAAAACATTATATGCAACCATCGCTGGTGATCTGATAAACTCAACATATGTAGCTCATGAAACAAGAAATGTAATATATTATTGATATTATTTGAAGTTGTGGTAACACGAATCGCATACAACGGTAATGTGTTCCAAACACATACATTTTTTACATTTGCGACAGAAGTAACGAGTTTTTCGGTTTTTCTTACTATCGCAGTAGCAACATCTTCCCTTTTCGGGCATTGGTTCTGTATTTTCAGGATTTACTGCGTCTTCTATGTCACATATTTCACGAATGCGAAGTTTCATTGGCCGAGGAAGTCTGTAAAGTTGAACGCTGAAGTAAATGGGGACGTACCATTTCCATTGCAAGTTGTTTGAGAAATTGTCTGCGTAGCTTTGAACTGTTAGAATTATTTGACATATATACTACGTAGGAATTAATTGCCGCAACGTTTAGACTGGAATAAAAGACCACTATTGGCCATCTTTGAGTACTTCGGGCACAATTATATGTAGAGCACAGCTGGTCAACCATGTCAACTCGCCTTTCGTATGATTGTACATTACTATTATTTCCGGTTTATCTGTTTCCGGGTCCATAGTATCATCGTGATGCATACTAGATACTAATATGACATTCTTGTTTCTTTTAGGTATGTATGATACTAATGTACAGTCTTTGGTAAAACCAAACATACTTGTCTTAGCCGGACGTTTTACTGGATTCGAAAACTCTTTCGGTAGTTCGACTTTATTCTTTCTTACCATGCCGACAGTTGTAAGTTTTTTATCTAATAGTTTGTTTACTAAACTCATACTGGTAAACCAGTTATCTAACGTTAAGTTACGACCTGTATTATATATAGGTTCGCAAAGCCTCATTACGATGTCAGCCGGAGCATTGCTTGTTTGAAATGGCCCATTTGGTTGTTTTCCTACATATACTTCGAGGTTAGCAGTATAGTACGTTTTTGCATCCGATAAAGCAAAAATCTTGATTCCATACTTATTCGGCTTTGATGGTATGTATTGTCGAAAGCCGCAACGACCGCGAAATGCCTCCAGCTTCTCATCTACCGTAACAAATTCGGACAAACTGTAGCCAATTTTGCAGTTGTCGACAAATTTGTTGAAAAATTCTCTAATCGGGGATAATTTATCTAGTTCTTTCCTCTGGGCGCGAGTGTTTTTATCATCGAATCGTAACGCACTAAGAAGAAAGCGAAATCATTCAGTGACATCGTCAGACGGAATATTTCGACACTCGACCCATCAGTTGCCCATAGCTCGGTAGTATTCAGGTAGTTAGCTTTCAAAATGCCAGCGTAGTACAATAACCCTAATAGAGCTACAATTTCTAGTTTCTCAGTGGACCTAGCGTCGCTTGAACGTGAATAATTTTTGGCTATTGACGCTATAAACTTGTTCGTATTTTCTACGAGCAGATCTAGCATTTCATCATTGATAAAATATCTCCATATATCTAGTGGTTCTTTTAGTGATTGTGTAGGTAATTTAGATATAGGTAACCGAGTCACTTTATTTTCTGATCTTACCCTGACATTTTTTCTTGGAATCAGTTTTGACCATTTACTAATGCCATCCTTACCGTAAAAAAGTCTCCAGTCATTTCTTCTTCAATGTCATCGTCTTCATGATCAGAAATTTCTTGTTCACTCTCTGAAGCAGTTTGCCTCTCTTCTAAATTATCTTCTTCGGAATCCGAAAACAAGTCGTCGAATTCTGGTTCATTATCATTGTCTAATTCGTTTAGGACTTCTTGCATTAGTTTTTCAAGACGTGCTTGTTCTCTTTCATAATCACCCATGACTAAAATCAACAACAAATCAAGCCTACTTGAATGTTATTTGTATATTACACTACTACATGCAACGCAGAAGAGCGTATTTACCTTCAAAACAGTATTTCTCCTAAGTTGATTTTAAGATAACGTAAATGCCCGTTTCGGTCTCACGGACCGAAAATGTGTCTATAATATAAACAACTTCACAAATCTAGTTCAGGTGGCATACTGAAGCCAAATACGTCAATTTGAGAAGGTACATAAGAAGCGAAAGATGGTGTGAATTAGCTTGCTTAGAAAAAGTATATTTAAAACTCGGTCGGTCTCATAGACCGGGAACGGGTACTGGAGGGTTAATCCCAACTTTCTCTCCTTCTGTATGAAGATATATTTTACTTAAATTACCCCTGGACCTGAGCGGACGATTGAGTTAATACGAGAAAATAATTACACGGCTGATACTCTAAATCTTATTATGCATATAATAAGCAACAATAACTCATTTTAATATAAGAAAGTCTAAAAGCTCATAAATGTTCAGCAACACAAGTAATGTAGAAAATGTGCAATGATATCTGCATTTGTTTTGGAACACACGATAACCTTGAATTTTCTTTGCAGTTCTTCATATTTAGTATTATCGTCTTGCGCTACACTGTAATAAGTAAACTGCAATTGTTGATCTTTGACAACTTTGAACCTATGATTCGAACAGTTACATATACCTATACCATATCCATTGTTTTTCTACGTTGGTTCTTGCAGTATCACCAACATAAAAAAAGTGATTGCTTTACAAGTCATTTTAAGGTGGGAAATTTAGACCGGCCCAGTGGTTCCCTGTATTCAGACCATCGTCAGTCTTCCCTAGATTCCTGCAAAAGAAGGAAATGTTCCCCACAAGGAAAAATGATAATACTGTGGACACAGCTTTAAATTTCCTCTTTGCGAGAAAATATACAGGGTGATTCAAACGCACCGCACCATCTTCTAGGAGGCGCTAAAGAATCATTATTTTACGACAAAGGTGCAATTGGAATTTCTTTAGAACTTTTAATTTTTTAAAAAATAGTATTTAAAAATGAAACAAACCGGCAACATTGTATAATTCGCGCTAAGGTAAAACTATACGTTAATGAACAATAAAATTGTAGCCATTAGAAGACCAAAAATGTAATGAAATTTCAAATCATAGAGCTGTCACTGTCAATTTACAATATAAGTTTGTTCGCGTCGCATGAACTATTTGCACTATTATGCACTTTTGCACTCAAAAGTTCTTAAAGTGCATAATAGTGGAAATAGTTCATGCGACGCGAACAAACTTACTAGCAAATAAGTTAGTGCATGAGGGGAAACGGGGAGGTAAAACTGAGTACATTGGGAGTTTCGTGCTCCTTAGCAAAGGAACGTTTAAATTGCACTTAGAGTACACCGAAAGTACTACCGAACTGCTTTTATGAGTGAATGGAAAGCACCTTTTAAAAGGCAATAGGTGCTTTCCATTCACCGTCTATCACTCCTACTCTGCTACTACTCTACTCTACTCTTGACCTACACAATTTAGAACCAATGGAACACTTTTGGTGCCTTTAAATTGTAAAGAGAGAAGGGAAAGGAACCTAACCTAGAAATCAGATTTTGATGTAAACAACAAATCGTGACCGCAAGAAAATCTTACTTCAAAATGTCAAAAAAATCTTACAACAATTATAATAGTAATATTTCATTTGCAATCATTTCATTTACCAAACCAAAAAGAAACATTTTCCACAAATACTTTAAAAAAATCGCTGTAGCTGTCAAACCTTGTCATAAGTGGCATTTAGAACACGAAACATAGCAAATAAGTTAGTGCATGAGGGGAAAGGGGGAGGTAAAACTGAGTACATTGGGAGTTTCGTGCTCCTTAGCAAAGGAACGTTTAAATTGCACTTAGAGTACACCGAAAGTACTACCGAACTGCTTTTATGAGTGAATGGAAAGCACCTTTTGAAAGCAATAGGTGCTTTCCATTCACCGTCTATCACTCCTACTCTGCTACTACTCTACTCTACTCTTGACCTACACAATTTAGAACCAATGGAACACTTTTGGTGCCTTTAAATTGTAAAGAGAGAAGGGAAAGGAACCTAACCTAGAAATCAGATTTTGATGTAAACAACAAATCGTGACCGCAAGAAAATCTTACTTCAAAATGTCAAAAAAATCTTACAACAATTATAATAGTAATATTTAATTTGCAATCATTTCATTTACCAAACCAAAAAGAAACATTTTCCACAAATACTTTAAAAAAATCGCTGTAGCTGTCAAACCTTGTCATAAGTGGCATTTAGAACACGAAACATAGCAAATAAGTTAGTGCATGAGAGGAAAGGGGGTGGTAAAACTGAGTACATTGGTTTTCGTGCTCCTTAGCAATGGAACGCTTAAATTGCACTTAGAGTACACCGGAAGTACTACCGAACTGCTTTTATGAGTGAATGGAAAGCACCTTATGACACTGCAAAATAATTTCAAAACTGTCAAAAGTGACATTTCTGGTTATTGTATGCCAACAATATTTTTTTATAACCTGTAACATTTAATTAGCTTTTTTTGCTTTATAACTTAAAACTTTTAATTTGTTATTAGCAAACGCTCTTTTTTTTAATATGATTTCATATTTATATTCATAATATTTCATATTATAGAGCTCTGAATGAACCAAAATCTAATACAGAGCTTTTATATTTGAAGAACCACAAATTGTAAAAAATAGTTATTTGTATCGCAGACGCCGTACTTGTTACAAACCGTACTCATACTCGCAAACGACTTTCTGGGCGTGTGATACACAAGGTTTTTTGGGCCGATAAATCTTAATTTTGAATTGAAAATAGAAAACAAACTTTGACACTAAGGAATTGACAGAACAAGTTGGCACACGTGTTACATACCTTAGGATTTTGACGTTTCCTAGCATAAATCGCTCTCAGTAATTGTCTTTCTAGTTTAATATATATTTATCAACAATAAGTCCAATAAAGACACCAGTTCATCTTAGCATGGTTGAACAGTAGCTTAATGACAATTTCTTACACGTCTGTTATGTGGAATCTAGTGTGGCCAACCTTTAGTGATATTTTTGCCTGCTTCCTGCCAGGAAATACTACAAAATGAGTGTTTCTGAACGGAGATGCAAAAAAAGCATTTATTGGTATCTTATTTATATTTTCAGAGCCAGTGGGGTTCTTTTATCACCTATCAGGAGTTGGTCTGGTGCTTTTGAATCACCCTGCATAAACGAAAATATACCTTGAAATGTGTGTAGTCAGGGCACAGTTTACGTTCAAACACGTATGCATTCCAAACCCGATTAAATCTTTACGCAATCTAGTGCTGTTTATCATAGTTATTGGATATTCAAATATGAAACGCCTTGTGTCACCTCTATTATTGCAGTTTGGCTTCGTTTGTAGCCATTATAATTGCCATTACATGAGCGAGAAAAGTTTTCAGAAAACCTAATTTACATGCTATTTGAGAACTTTCCATTTGTTATATAAGTATAAAGAGCACAAAAAAGGAAATACGTATTATTTGCCGCAATCACAAGGCGACTTTCAATGAAAACATATAAAAAGCTATCCTCCCTTGCTTTATTATTTAAAGCTTAACTATGAAGGTATGAAAAGTAATGATGAGTATACTGTATATAAACAATGACTAAAAAATAAAACCCATTCTACAATGTGCCCACCACAGCATCCCCATCGCATCAATCTCAATACTACCCCTGAGTGGTAAGTATGTAGTTAGCGCCTGTCCGAAACCCTGAATATTGTTGGATTCAATGTTTTAAGGTTATCATCCAAATCATTGTAAGACTTGTAAATGTGATAAGAAGTTCCGGGTGTGGAGATATTTTGTCTCTGAAACGCGTGCCCAGATCATGACTCTCGAAGCGAAAACGAATTTTACCAGAGACATACGAAAGTGTTTTTTTAATAATAATGTTACAATAAAACCGCATAGTTTGCCATTGTCTTTTGTTTGCCGTACTTAGTTAATCCGCGTCTCGAAGTTTATGCGAGATTTTTTGAAACTTTCGAATAGCATAGATCAAGCGCAAGAACAAATTTTAAATCCTTTGTATGCGCTTGGACGGTCGAAGAATCAATGACTACTAGACGGTATATTGTGGGGAAATAGTTAAATTTAGATAGCAAAAAATGTAGCCATAACTGCTGCTTAGGGTTTAAATTTTATTTAAGCAGGTATAAGCCTGTCTGATATAATTAATAAATTATGTGAGTTCGATACCGAAAATTATTATCTCAGGAGAGACCCAAACTTCACATATGTATCATCGCTCTATACCACAAAAATGAAAAAAAAAATGCTCTAATAATAGGTAAGTTCTATTATTTCTCATGGGAAGAGAAAATTAAAAGGGAGCGACAAAATATGGAAGTAGTAGTAATAATTTAAAACATCAAGAGGTAAAATAAATAAAGAGATCTTGTATTTTTAATGGTATATTTGTATTAACTTTTATGGTAAAACTTTGTTTAGGTACTTAAAATTTTCCGTAACTTTTCCAACACTTTTGAATTTACAGCGTGTACTGGTAAAATTCATGAAATTCCTTATAGTCCTTCTATCATTATTCAGTATATCATTTTTTTTTTTCCAGATTATGGTAACCAAAATTAAAAACGAAAGTTCTAAAGGTTGTTTTAGCCCTTCTAAAAGTTTTGTAATCTATTGCTTCTATTTCAAGCAGTTTCATTTCCGAAAACAGATTCTTAGCAACCGATTTCCCATTATTGTCGCCCTAGCTTTAGTATTTTCTCCCTTACAATCGTTTGTTAGTCGACAAACAGTCGTTACAAAACTTTATCATCATTTCTATGGCTCCATCTGTTATTTTTTCTATCGATCTCCACGTGCGCGCGAACAAGCAAAAAAAACATGTTTTTGGCAATGTATAAATGCGAATTTTTTCTTCGCATGCTAAAACATAAATCCTCGTTTGTATTTGATTTGATTTTCATGCCGTATTTCAATGTTTCATGTGTGCTTAAACGTAATACATCGCAGACACGATTTTTGACCGTGGTGAAAAATCGCTCTGCGGCGTCGACGTAACGAATAAAAACATACTAACCCTCCGCTCATGAGAATGGAATATTTTTAAAGAACCGCGAAGCGCTGAACGTCACTAGACGTAATACATCTGCGTAACTCTAATATTTCCACGTAAATAAGTATCAATCGCGGCGTCCATTCGAATATGAAAACCGAAAAGATTTACATACATTTAGAATGCTTGTAATTGTATATAGGCGAGCCGTTTTAGTTGTGAGTTGCGATTCAAAACAACAGGTTTGGCGAAGGATTTTAGTATGTGTTAAAAGCCAATTAACTAAACAAGATATTAGATTGTACCATTACATTATTTTTGGAATCGTTCTTATACTAGTTGGAAACGTCTGTAAATAAACTGAGATTGAATATAAACGCTTGTGATTGTAAGCGAGGACCCCCGAAATACGCGCGCTACGATTGTTTACACAGTCTCGTAATAAATTCTGGGAATTATTATTTTTTCTTTAAACCGCCATGATTAAAGGCACGGAAATATTTTGAAACCATTCGTCATACTGCATTTGCTGTTAATTCTGTAACGGTAACATAGAGTTGCCAAATTTTGTTTTTTATTTCTACTCTTTAAAGAAATATAATAACAATCATCAAACGACAAAAGTAATCTTTAATAAGCATAGCAAATATAAATATGAATTGAAATTCTCCAAAGCTAATCTCTGGGCTAATTCAAACAAATCCATAAACGTTGAATAACCATTCACAGTGGTTATAGTTCTTATACGAGGGTGGTCTGAAATGTTCTCGGCCTCGCCCCTAGAGGGCAGGACTACTCAGATGATTTACACCTGTTAAACGTAAACGTCACGAGAAATTGCAAGCCATTTCAGCCATCAATAGGCTGTTGGCTGTCATTTCAATCAGCTGCGGTGCGTGTGTTGTTGGAAATGTTAAAATCGAGTGTATTATTAATTATAATTACATAGTTAAAATGTTAACATCGAGAAGGTATATTATTACTACACTTTCTTTACATGTTATATAACGCAATTAATAAATCACAATATTTCGATGCAATCACCAGACAAATAGTTTTATGACTATTTCTTCGAGCGTTCCTTTGCTCTTATTGACGTAGTACTAGTAATAAGTACTACCGTATCACAAGAAAACTGAGGCTAATTGAAACAAAACAACTGCAGTTTAATAACGAGGGCAATGTTGTTCCGAAGCGTACTATTGTACTATTTTAGTACAATTGAATAAAACGTAGTACAATAGTATCTCACTGAAGAATTTAGTACAATATTTTCAATTAATCAATTCCTTGTAATTATTCAGAAAAAAATACTTTCAACCGATGTAAGTGGAGCGGTTACAAAAGGATTACGAAGAAAAAGTTGCTCAAAAAGAGGAACTGGACAGAAAGGTAAAAATACATCTAAATTTCAAATAAAAGCATCTCAACAGTTTGCCCATTATAAAAGGCCGCCATGCTAAGATTGAAATTAGAAAGAGCCGCTATGCTAGTCGACTGTTTGGCTGGTGAAAAGGTTCGCTGGGAGGAAACTGTGGAAAAACTGGACGCTCTTTACGAACTCTTGCCTGGCGATTGTCTATTGGCCACTGCTTTTATATCTTATTTGGGTCCATTTGTGTCTAGTTACAGGGAATATCTCGTTGATTTTTGGAAAAACGAGGTAAAATACAACACTTGGTGCTCGACTATATCTACCTATAATTGACATTAGATTTCTGAATTAACTATTCCATACCTGTCCGACATTCAATGTCATTACCTTCTTGAAGCGATCCACAACTGCGAGGAATGGAATATTCAAGGCCAGGCCACGGATGGTTTCAGTACAGAAAACGGTATAATCGTAGTACGGGGTTCAAGATGGCCGCTAGTAATAGATCCTCAGTGTCAGGCATTAAAATGGATCAAAAGCCATGGAGAATCAGAATGATTTTGAAGGCAATCTTCAGTTGTTGGTGGCTCATACAAATTATTTTAATATTGTACATTTAGGTTATAGATTTTGGTATATCGGACTTTATGAAAGTGGTAGAGAAGGCTGTCCAGTTTGGGAGGCCTGTTGTTCTTCAAAATGTATTGGAGACTCTAGATCCAGCTCTGAATCCTATATTGAATAGAGCTGTTGTTAGCAGGGTGGGATGACTTGATCAAGTTAGATGATAAGTTTGTGTCATACAATGAAAATTTCAGTTTTTCCCTAACAACGAAGCTTACTAATCTCATTATCCGCCCGAAATTATCGAACAAAAACGACGTGATTAACTTCGCAGTAAAAGACAGGACTGAGATCAACTGTTGGGCATAGTTGTTAGGAAAGAAAGACCGCAATTGGAAGAACAGAAAGACAATTTGGTAACAACGATAGCTAAAGGTAAATAAAAGTATTATTAAACATAAATATAGGTAGATAGGTCGCGGTAACAAAGAAATCTGATTCTCTGATGATAGCAGATCATATGAAATTACTGAAACCTGTATTAAACAAAATAGTACAATTTATTGGAAAATAGTACCATCTGTTAGCCAATCTCTATACATTGTTTAGGAGCATTAGAATAACACTGAATGAGGGTAGTTAGCTAAAACAGTATTAGCTGTTAAAGTTCGTGTGGCATGATTAATGTTGACCAGTGAAATTAGGATTTGTGAAGTTGTTGTTTATTAAAATTGCATTTCTTGAAATTTCCGTTTATTACCACTCAAAACACAATCCTCAATTGAAAACATAAGCTATAAACAAAGATAAAATAGAACACATTTACCGTACCCTCAACTATTTCTAACCTCGTGATAAACCCAGCTCCTTTGCCAATTTTTGACATTTCTGTTTTAATAAATGCGCATGTCAAAAATTTCTTGCAAAATCAGGAATTATTATGTTAGTTATTGATCGATTCAACAATTGTCCAGCATTATTTCAACAAATCTAACATAAACTCTGATGCCTTAAAAGTAAGGTTAAAAATTGCACAATAGATTCAAAAAAAAGCAAGATATTACCATTTCGTCATAATTAAAATTATAGTATCGCTGTGTAGTGACCGGCAGAAGATGTATTTTTTTTTTTGATTTCCTTGAAGAAAAGATATGAATTGATATTTCGTGCTCGCTTTTAAAGTTCTCACGACTGTTTGAGTACCCCTGGCTTATGTGTTTGCTCTGTATTGTACACAATTGCATCTATTGAAAACTATGGAATTGGTAAACCACATCAGTTTTAATTATGTTGGGACCCCTGCTTTTCCATTAACGACATCCACGCCGTTGAATGCCCAATGATCGACTATAATTTTACAACTATTAATTACGCGGATAATACTCCCTTCCTTGTGATGGGGGACAACCTAGAAAACTAGAACTGCCTCAGACTCTCTAGAATGCATTGAAAAATGGTTACAGGATAACAAATTGCAATTAATCGTGCAAAGTCAAAATTAATTTTGTTTAAAACGAAAAATATAAATTATCCTACTCAGTTAATATTAAACAATAACTCCTACCCTGTTAGGGATGCTGTGCGTGTATTGGGACTCGTAGTGGACGATAATTTAAAATGAAAAAAAAACATGTCGATGTATTAGCTAAAAACTGAGTAGTGTCTGTTTTGGCATACGACAATTGCGAGATCTCGTGGACGCGCACAACCTTCGGGTAATATATTATGGTTGCTGTTATCCTCACTTAAAATTTTTAACCACTCATGTAGAGGCCTTTTTAAAAAAAACTAAAATCCTTTATAGGGAATCTATATATTTGAGTCATTAATATTTTCTTTAAAAATAAGCATCTGTTCGATCAAAATCAATTATTTCATGATTATCACATTAGAAACAAAAAGGATTACTGCTACCCTAAAACTAAACAAACTTTAACCCAAAATAGTCTAAATTATATGTGTTTAAAATTTTTCAATGTTTTACCAAAGTTGCTCAAAATAATCAATTCTTTGGCAATTTTTCGTAAGAAATTAGTTTTTTGTGTAGTCTAGAACCCTATAACACCCAAGACTTTCTTGATTGGCAAGTAAATTATATTTGATTTTTAATTTGATTTTGATTATTATTATTATTATTGGTTTATCTTGATGACGGCAAAATAAACGCTGCCGAAACGACAAATTTAAATAATCCAACAGGCGATGGAAACAGCCCAATTCATATTCTAGTAATTCACCGTCAAGGGTTTCACGTCAGTTTAAAAGTTTCTCTTTAATCTTCTTTCCGCTTTAGTTTAGTCTTCACTATTACCTGAAATTGTTG